>JAOXJP010275422.1:0-19868 GCA_025762735.1 Platanus orientalis
CAAAGCTCCCAACCGAGCTACTAAATTTTATTTAGATTGAATTGCATTACAATCAAGGTTAAAATTATAAAACCTATTCTACAAGCTCTACTCCCAGTGTCTCCGGCGGGAGAGGTCTATACCTGTTGTCTCCAGTGGATATTGGTCTACACTATCGGTGTCTCCGGCGGTAGTGCTAAGGTCTACACCCGGTGTCTCCGATTGGTGTTAGTCTCAAGCTAAATAAAAATCAATACAAATTTACCTCAAGAGGTTGATGTATTGCTTGATGCTCAATGTAGGTGGTTGCTCCTTGTTGAGCTTGTATGCCAATGTGTTCCACCAAGCTCCCAAGAGTGTATCTAGCTTCTTTGAGCTTTTCACAAGGGTTTATTTGAGAGTAAACCCTTCTCCTTGCTTCCCTCTTCTAATTCTTTAAGTAGAGTGCTAGGAAAGCACTTCAAGGCTCTTGATCTTCAATAAATGCACATATACTTGAGCCTTTGGCTATTGGGAGGTGTAGAATGCCTTGCTCTCTCTCAAGGAGCCCTTCTCTTTTCTTTGTGTGTGTTCTCTTATGTTCTTGAGTGTTAGTTAGCTCATTTGAGCTTCTCTCATTCTTATAGGGGACGTCGTGCACCCTTGATTTAGCATCTTTTCCAACAAACAAAAAATTGCAGACGTAGATCTTTTTTTTTTTTTTGAATTTTTGTGATGTCGGATTAATCCGGTTATGTCAGATCGATTCGCTCAGATCGATCCGGCATCCCTGGATTGATTCGATGTCTTAGTCTGAGACACCCGAGCTTTGTCGAATTGATCTAGCAAGTAGCGGATCAATCCGTTAAATGCGGATTGATCCGACACCCTCCGGATCGATCCGATTCCTTTGTTTTTGTGCCATTTTGCCAAAATCCTACCCCCACTCACTTGGGAATCTATGTAGGTGGCATTCATTGGTCCATGTGATTATGTAAAGGTCTTTTAAGTTCTTTAACCTATGTCTAACATGTTAAATACTTTTACAAACCTTTCTTGAGCTTTGATGAGTCGAGTCTTCAAGCTTTTTGGACCTTGGCAACTTTTGGGAATGGATTGTCCTTGACTTCGAGTGATGGAGCTTGTCTTCCTTCTCGGAAACCAACACTTGACAATTACTGACATGACTAAGATATTCAATGTGCTCATGCCATGCCTAATCTACCACTCCATGTATTTTATACAATAAGGAATTGACAATATACATCACCACAACACTATGGTGATAGGTACTATACGTTTAGTTTCACATGATGCTAGAGTGCTTATTGCTTCTAGGTCCACACTCTTTTATGTCTACTAGTTTTATTGAACATTATAATGTTATCTCAGAACCATTATGAGTTAGTTATATCCACTCCTCTTGGCAAAACTATGATTGTTGAGTTGGTGTACAAGTCATGTGTAGTCAGGATTGGGATAAAAGAAATGTTAGCAGCCTTGATCTTAGTAGACATGTAGGATTTGGATGTGATCCTAGGCATGGATTGGTTGGTTTCCCATCATTCCACTATGGATTGTTATAGTAAGGAGGTAACTTTTTGTATCCCCAATCAATCATAGGTTTTGTTTAAGGGAACACAGAGTTTTACCAAGATTATTTATGTTATTTGAGCATAAAGATTGTTGCAGAAAGTTGGGCTAAGGAAGCTATCTTACATAATAGATGATTAGAAAGATAGAGTGAAGATTGCAGACATAAAGTTATTAGAGTTTTCAGCGGATGTGTTTTCTGAAAAACTTCCTGGTCTACCACTAGATAAGGAGCTTGAATTTGTTATTGAGTTAGTAGAACCTATTTCTATGGCACCGTATCGTATGACGCCAATGGAACTGAAAGAGCTTAAGGTGCAATTACAAGACTTAATAGATAAAGGTTTCGTCCACCCTAGTGTTTTGTCATGGGGTACACGAGTGTTATTTGTAATGAAGAAGGATTGAGCAATGAGGTTATGTATTAATTATAAGCAGTTAAATAAGGTGACTGTGAAGAACAAATATCCATTGCCTAGGATTGATGATCTTTTTTATCAATTGCAAGGTGTTAAGGTCTTCTCCAAGCTTGACCTTAGGTCTGGTTACCATAAGCTTCAGATTAAGAAGGATGACATACCTAAGACTAATTTTTTCACTCGTTACGGACACTATGAGTTTCTAGTCATGTCGTTTGGATTGACAAATGCACCTACAATGTTTATGTATTTGATGAATAGGGTGTTTAGATTGTATCTGGACTAGTTCATTATAGTATTCATTGATGATATCTTGGTTTACTCGAAGAGCCCAGAGGAACATGATGAACATCTGAGGATTGCACTGCAAGCTTTGAGAGTCCATAAATTATATACCAAATTTAACAAGTGTGAATTTTGATTGGATAAGGTGGTTTTCTTGGAACATCTAGTATCAGAGGATGTAATCTATGTGGATCCCAAGAAAGTAGAGGTTGTGGTCAATTAGCCTAGACCTATGATTATATTTGAGGTTTGTAGCCTTTTTGGATTGGCTGGTTATTACAGAAGATTCATTGAGGGATTTTCTGGCATTGCTAAACCTTTGATCAAACCAATGCAGAAGAATATCAAGTTTGATTGGAATGAAGCATGTGAAAATAGTTTCAAAGAATTAAAAGATCGCTTGGTTTCGGCCCCAATCCTTACATTACTGTCAGGTTCTGGAAAATATGTGATTTACAGTGATACATCTAGAAAATGTTTGGATTGTGAACTGATGTAAGATGGGAAGGTGATTATCTATGCGTCAAGATAGCTTAAACCTTTATAAGAAAAAATTTCCAACACATGATTTGAAGTTAGATGCGGTTGTATTCACACTAAAAAAATGGAAACATTACTTGTATGAAGAAACTTATAAGATTTACACATATCACAAGAGTTTGAAGTATTTGTTTTCTCAGAAGGATCTGAATTTTAGGTAGAGAAGATAGCTTGAATTGATTAAGGATTACGACTGTACAATCCTGTATCAACCCGATAAAGCCAATGTGTTGGTTGATGCATTGAGTCAGAAATCTTAATGTAATTTAGCTTGTATGATAGCACACCTTTGGTTGCATCCTGTGATGAATGACAATGTTGTAGTAGCTCAAAGTTTAGATTCCCAAATTCTAAAATCATGGAAGACATCAAGAAAGGACAAAGATCCGATTTTGTAATTCAACTAGAAACTAGCAGACTGCTGCCACCATTGGAGATTCTAGAATGGACGTGGGAACATATTTTCATGGACTTCGTTTGTGGATTGCCAAAAACAAGAAAGAGATTGGATTCTATATGGGTTATCGTTGACTGGTTGATCAAGTCCGCCAATTTCTTACCAGTTTGAGTAAACTGCTCACTTGATAAACTGACCAAGTTGTACATTGATGAGATTGTAAAACTTCATGGAATTCTAGTTGGAATAGTTTCAAATTGGGATCCTTGGTTCACTTTTAGATTTTGGGAAAGCTTACAATGAGCTATGGAAACAAAGTTGAATTTTTGTATGCTTTTTCATTGTCAGTTAGATGGAAAATCGGAAAGGACTATAGAGACTTTAGAAGACATGCTTAAAACGTGTGTAGTTGATTTGAAAGGAAATTGGGATGATCATTTACCATTAATCGAATTTGCTTACAATAATAGTTACCAAGCAAGCATATAAATGAAACCATTTAAAGCATTATATGGAAGGTGCTATAGGAAACCCATATATTGGGAAGAAGTTGGAGAAAAAAAGTTACTTAGGTCTGAATTAATTCAGGTGACAATTAACAAGATTAAACTAATTTGTGGAAGATTACTTGCGACTCAGAGTAGACAGAAAAGTTATACAGATAAGAGAAGATGAGAACTGGAGCTCCAAGTTAGAGAAAATGTAATTCTGAAGGTTTCACCATCAAGTGGTATAATGAGGTTTGGGAAGAAAGGAAAGTTTAGCTCTAAGTTCATTAGACCGTTTGAAATTCTGAAAATGATGGGTGAAGTTGCTTATGAACTGGCATTGCCACTAAACTTGTCACATATCCACAACATGTTTCATGTATCCATGTTGAGGAAGTATATGCGAGACCGATCACATGTATTAGAGTAGGAACCACTCCAAGTTAAGGAGGACTTATCTTATGATAAAACAACCATTATAGATCTTGGAGAGGAAATAACAAGTGTTACGTTCAACGGTGATTCCGTATGTGAAAGTGCTATAGAGAAATCATTCGGAAGAGGAAGTGATTTAGGAAGGTGAAGATGAGATGAGTGAAAAGTATCTCCACTTGTTTCACACTCAAGGTATGTCAAATTCAGATGATTGAATTTATTTTTAAAGAGGGAGAATGTAAAACCCCACACATGTTTGCATGAACTTAGTATGATCTCACACATGTTTGCATTAGTATGATTTAAAAGCATAGTTAATGATTGATTGTGAAAGGGTGACTTAGCCCAATGGTAAGGCTTACTGTTAGCGTCCTTGGTGGCGCAAGTTCGAGTCACGGAAACAGCCTCCCTAGAAATGGGGGTAAGGCTGCGTGCATCTTGCCCACCCTAGACCCTATATTAACGGGAGCCTTGTGCACTGGGTCACCCTTTTAAGTTAATGACTGATTGTCTTGAGTAACTTTTAGATATAATTTGTATACATTCTATAAAAAAACCAGTTTACAAATTATATACCATTAGAAAGCTCTAGGATCTTACTTTCCAATGCAATAAACGATGAGCAATTTGAAGTTTTGTTGAAGTTATAAGGGTTTTTGTATAAGGTGTTAGAGTGGAAAAGTCTAGGAAAATTCGATCTCAAGGGAAAGATTCGAGCGCTCAAAAGAAAATGGCATTCGGGAAAACAAAAATATCATAGTTTGAGTGATGGAAGGAACCACTTGAGTGCTCGAAACTAGAAGTTTGAGCACTCGAACCATGAGAGAAGAAATTTTGAATTTTTTTGAAACTTCCGTTTCCAATTCAACTAGGGTTTTACTTTGTTTATGACTATTGTAGAGTCTATATAATCAAAATAACTCATCCAAAATCGACACACAAAAGTAAATAAATAGAGAAAGAGGAAGAATGAGGAAGAGAAATCTAGGATTTGGTGGATTTGGGATTTTTGGTGAAGAACTCAAAGCTTAAGAACTATTTTCGATCTCAAACCAACAAGTAAATAAATATGTATAGAATGCAACGTTTTAAATTCCTTTAGGTTCTTAGAATACTTTGATTCATGTATTGCAAGTAAACATATGTGTTATGTTTCTTTTTTTAAACTTTTAAGTTCTTAAATTTCATGAAATCTTGTTTTGTGAGTCAACCTATGTGCGATGCTTTATTTCTTTGATTTCATTAGATTATTTTTGGAGAAAGGAATGATGTTTTGAAAGTATTCACTTGTTTCATATTTGTTTTCGATTTCCCAAAGTTTTAATGTTTGTTTTGAAAGAAGGGTTCAAGAAAGTTTGGAATTGAAGCTTAGAGATTTCCAAGAAAATTTGTAAATTTATTGGTTTAAAGTGTTTTATATGGTTTATTTTGACAAATAATGTTCTCATCCTTTGAAAAGACACTCTAGATGTATGCCTTAAATTGGGTCAGATTTCTTGTTTTTGTTTTGATTCAAAGCAAGATTAATTGTTAAACTACATAGTCCTTGTTATGAAAGCATTATTTGTTTTCATCTATATTGATGTTTGCTCAAATTCTTATGTAAAGAAACTCTATGTTTTAAAGGTAATATGTTTCTATATCTATTTAAGTATGAGAACCCTTTGCCATTAAAAGCAAAGTCGATGTGGCCCTATTCATTGTGTGTATATAGATGCAATCAAGTACTCCCTTCATTGGGTCGCATCAATAGGTGAATTAGCTTTATTTTGATCCTTACCACTAGATGTGAGATAGTGGTATCTCCTCACTGGGATTATAATCGGTGTGATCAAGTACCCCACTCACCGGGTCAGATTAATAGGTGTGATCTGATACCTAATAACCGATTGCTCACAACACAAATGTATGAGGTCTCAATTATATATATTTTCTTATTTTAGTTTCGCTTATGTATTCAGTATTTCAGTTTAGTTTTGCATGTGGATATCACTTCGATATTTTAGTTTTGTATCTCGGTTAGTTTTTGTGCTCTAATTTTAGTTTTGATCAGCTATATGTTTGATTTTGATTTAGAAGAATTATTTTCAGTATATGTATATATATATATATATATTTGTGTGTGTGTGTTAAAGGAATATTTGGGAGCCAATGGATGTAGAACATATGACATATTAGAATAATGAAAAACACAAGATGTTTGACTCATCACTAAAGCACATCATGAGGAAGGATTTTGGCAAAAATCCATCTCTAAAAACAATTATGAGAACATATAAATGAAAAAGAATGTCTAAAAAATTGAGTAGAAATCTCTAAAACAATTTACAAATTTATTTGAGGACTAAGAAGTTTCAATCTAGGCTCCATGAGAGAAATCTCGATTGAAAACCCTAGGATTCAAGAATAAGAACTCGTAGCTTTCAAATTAATAGAATAGAGACCAAACATGGTATGGATTTCTAGGAACCTAAGAGAAAACAGAGGTATATCTTGTTCAACTACTTAGAATCATTATCTTCTTAAACTCCAAGTTCTCTTCTCAAAATATCTCATTGCTTTGCAAATATAATGGTGGGAAACATCATAGATTGTGTGATTTACATAAGCCTAAACAAGTCATTCAAACTAAGATGAATCCCCAAAATTTTTGACAAGAAAATCCCAGGTTTCATGGTTTACCTTGCCAAATTGGGAGAGTTTTCCCTCCTCTTCAAACCTTTTCTCTCTTTCTTATGTATTTGGGTCTTATTAGGGAAAACTGAGGGTTTTGGGTTGTCCTTAGTGGGTCCCACACACTTTAGAAGTGAAAACATATCACACTTCTAAAAAAAATTCCATCCTGCCAAGGTTGGATTGGTCCACCATTCTTTGGACTAGTCTAGCCTGCTTGGATAGGTCCAGAGTCTTCTAGACCAGTCCAAGATGAATCTATGGAGCTCTCCCGCAGACCAAAGAGCTCTTGGATCAGTCCAACATCAAGTTGAACCGGTGCGACTTGTTTCTGGACGTTTTTTTTTTGTAAGGACCAGTGAACACCTAGACCTGGGGCTGTCAATTGGGCCAGGTTGGCCCGAAGCCTAACTTGATTGGTCTAAAAATTGGGTGGGCTGGGCAGGTTGTGCTTCGGGCTGGGCTATGCTCAGGCCTAAACATTAGGCCCAAACTAGTTTTTGGGCTGGGCTCAGACCCATGTTATTTCAACCTGATGCTCGACTCAACTTGCCCCGAAGTGAATAAAACATGAAACTAGCCCGTAGCCAGAAAAAAATGATTTTTTGATTTATGTTTTTTATTGGATTAATTTGGATGGTGAAATTATTTTGCTATTAAAGTTCTAAAACTTCTACCAATTTGGATGGTGCAAATGTAAAAGGGTTTGGTTGTTAGAATAAAGCAAATAAATTTAGAACACTTACCAACAAACATCATTTTGGCTGAGCGGTTAAGGGCATAACATTTTCATTTTTATATGTTTCCACTCCATTTCGGGCTGCCCGAACTTGGACCGAAACCCAAATAAATACAATGAACTGGGCTTGGGCAAAAGGGTTCGAGTTTGGACTGGGGTTTTATACTTTGGGCTGTCGGGTTAACCCCTACTCGGCCCAACCTAACCCGATTGACAGCCCTACCTAGACCCATCCAACTAAGTTGGGATTAGTCCATATCCCCATGTTTTACTCTTTTCTCTCTCTTTTGCTCCATTTGATTACCTAATGCATTTTATTGTGTATTTACGTGCTAGTTACATGCAAGATGTTACATAGCTTGTGCCTAAACTTAGTCTGAACTCAACTCATTATAAAACAATAGGCTTCGAGTTGAGTTTGGGCCACTCGAAGTGACCACACCTCAAACTGACAATGGTAAAGTTTCAAAACGATAAAGTAAGTATTCAAAGGTAAATTTCAAATTCAAAAACACATCACAAGACATTTGGTTTATATCATTGCAGTGTTGTCAAGTACTTTCACATTTATTATCATAACTTTTAACAACTTATATATATATATATATATATATATATATATATATATATATATATATATGTATATACACAACACACAAAAAAACACACACACACACACACACATATATCATATAATAAAAATAATATATTACTTATTATATTGTAGTTCGGGCTGGGCTGGGCTAAGGCCTGCCTGAGCTTGGCTTGAACATTACTTTGGGCCTAAAATCACAGGCCAAACTTGGCCCAACCAGAACTTCCAACAGCCCAACCCACCCAAATTTCAGGCTGAGCATGTCGGGCTTCGGGTCAGCCCAAACCAATTGACAGCCCTAACCTTTTGTACCATCATAGTATTAATTAATAATTTTTTTCCTATTAAATATCATCATTCTCTCTTTTTATTTTTATTTTATTTTATAATAAAAGGTCTCTCTCTCTCTGTTCTATAATAAAAGAAAAAAATAATTATCACTTCACGAACTACATAGGACCATCATTCCTTTTCATTTTGGTAGAATTATTACAACTCCACAAATTACATGAAGCTCTTTGAATGATCATATTTTTATCTTGGTAAGCAAAAAGGAAAAGGAAAAAAAAAAACTTTTTTAAGAGACATTATCAAAAGTAATGCAAAAAAAGTTTTATGGATTGTGCATCTTTATTTCTTACTTCTTGTGAGCCAAACATATTAGTGCATGTCATATATTTGTAGCCAAAATATCCATAAATGTTCATCTACTACCAATCCACTTATTTAGGTCAAGTACCTAAGTCTATGATTTAAGAAAAATACTAATAAGAAATTTGTCTACAAAATTTCTTAGAATATATATAGCCCGTATGCTAATTGGGTTTTTTATACGTCTGACTGTGGTTGGTCCATTGCTAGCCTAAGCTGGCAGGAAACTTAAAAGTTTAGTCATACTCATCTATTATTAAATCATTAGCCTTGTCTACTTTTTTTTTTTATTGACTTGTAACCTAAACATGAGGATAGCCTAAAGTTAATTGGGTTTAAAGATCTAAACATATACTTAACTTGCTGAAATGTTACTTAATAGTAAAGTCCATAGCCCTCAATTTCGATACTGACAATGACTGGACTTAAGCATTAATAGTGACTTACTATTGCTCATCACCAAACCCAGCAACAATGCCAAGACTTTTAATTGGCCATCAACAAGATGTTACTCTTCTAAACCTTTACAA
The DNA here is from genome assembly GCA_025762735.1 of Platanus orientalis. Lineage (NCBI taxonomy): Eukaryota > Viridiplantae > Streptophyta > Magnoliopsida > Proteales > Platanaceae > Platanus > Platanus orientalis. Next base: position 9,304 of record JAOXJP010275422.1, read on the forward strand.
GGGTTGTGGATTCTTTAAGGGATATTTGTGTGCGATACTTTTATGAGCTTTGATGATTTAATGTGTAGAGAAGAATATGTGATCATCAGTGTGATCTCATTTATGAGCATTATGTTTGTAACTGACCGGCATGCTTGATTAAGCACACAAACCAATTGCTATGTTTGATTTCTCATGATCTAAGGATTGATTTGGTTCTTCCTAATCTAGTATGAACTTCATTTGGAATGATAAAAAATCACATTATAAGAGGCTTTAATGCATCCAACCATTTTGGAACAGTTTATGTTATTCTCATGAAGAATCAAATTGACTTTTAGAAAATCTTTTATTGATGGGAAAATATGAATTTGAATACGTTCAAATAAACCCAAGAAATTGTTTGAAAATTGTCGGTGTGAGAAATTTGTTTCTCATAAATAAAAGTAAGTTAAAGTTAATACAATTTTATGAAAAAATTATTTAGAATAAACTTTAGTTGTTATAACCAACATATATATATATAAACCTTGTTTCTTTTAAGAAAAATGTTGTTCTCCACAAGTAAGGAAGGGGATGTTGCCACAAATTTTGTTCATTGAACAAATAAAACGTTAGAAGGAAAAAAAAAGCAAATAAAATATTATGGAATGCAAATCTCTTTGGTTGCATCTTTTGTGCAAGTGTAGACCTCTGGTTGATAATCAACATTGAATATGATAACTTGACAGCATATTTATTCGTTTAGATGTGTTGGGATAGATTTTTCTTCACTCCAGGCTTCACATTTTATCAATTACGAAGTAGACATTAAGATCTTGCTCTTTGAGCCAACATGTGGCATGCTTATAAGATTGCAAAAAATATTATTCTAATTTAAGAGCGATCTGTAGCTAATAAAGATAATGAAAAATATGCTTTAGAGCTTCAGAAGTATGGTGGGCTTTAAGATGCTCTGAATACTTGGAGCTTTGTCTTGTTTCTGAGGCTCTCTCATGTACAGAGAGAGTATTTATAAATTTGAGGTGGAACCATTTCGTTCTTTTAAGTAGGTGTTGATTAGAAATCCTTGCCTTTTTGATCTGTTGATTAGTTATAGGTGTAACAGCCCACATGTGTGCCTAATCCATTTTGGCTAATTAATGAGTGTAAGGTGTTGGTTCTTGAACAATTCATGACCTCAGTAGAATGCTTAATGGTAAGCACTTAACGACCCATGTTGGAGGCCATAACCTTACATAAGATTGTTCATGGACCATAGGAAGAGACTTAGGCAAAAAAGGAACCCCAAAAAAGCCAAAAAGTCAAATATGAACAAGTTCGAGAACTTGAGGATAATCTTGGAATGCTTGAGAAACTTCGAGAGCTCGAGTGAGGAGTTTAGCATTTGAGCTGTGTCAAAATAGGAAAAAAATATAATACAGAAATTTTTGAGTGCTCGAGAAGTTGGTTTTGAGCACTTGAATAGTGGTTTTGAAGTGCACGAAACCATTAGATAAAGAAATTTAATAAAAAAAATGTCATTCCTAGGACTTGGGATTCGTTTGTGACGACCAAAAACCCTAGAATTACCCTATTTGGGCCCTTTTAAACTAAGAATGAAGGAAAGAAAGAAAAGTAGAGAGCTTTGGGGAAAAATGGAATGAAAATTCCCAACTTAGGCAAAGATATGCCATGGAGGATCTCTCCATAAGAGAACCTCCCTAATTTGATGTTTCTCTTAGTTTTTCATTAAATCTTACTAATTTCAATGTCCTACACCATATGTTTACATGTAGGGGAGTGCTTGGAGGATCTTTTGGGGTGTGAAGCTAAAGGAAAAGGAATTCCACAAGAAGGGTGGTGATTCAAAGAAGAAATTATTCATAGTAAGTAGATGTATAATGCATACTCTTGTTTTCATCTCTAGGTTCTTAGATATATGATTCATAATCTATTGATTTGAAGTTAGGTTTGAGCTATATGGTTTTACAAAGATATTATCATGGAAAAATGGTTTTCCTTCGTGATTTTCTTTACTAGGGTCCTAGATTCTCAATAGTATTGGTGATTGATTCCATGCTTTACTTAGAAGGATTTTAAAATTCCCTAGTGTATAATAGAATTTTCATCTAATATGAAGATTTTGATAGTCTATTATGTTTACCCTCTATGTTTTCCCAAAGTGGGATTTACAATTGAATTCTATAGGTCTTCTCATAGGATGTTGAGGTACTTTAGAAATTAGCATTACCCTCAATCTATAAAGAAAATGGAAAATTATTTGAAATTCATAACTCTTTATGAGATCTATAGAAAGGTCAAGTTCCTATGTTTTTTTTTTTTTTTTTATACCAAAAGAATTAGCTATATATTCATATGTATGTAGGTAGAGAATTGTTTAGTAATGGGTTGTGGCTTGTTTGAAAGTAGGGATTATTAAGGGTTTTTATAAATAAGCCTTACTGATCTTGTTAGTGGATATATTGCATAACTTTATATGTATGCATCTTGTTTATGCTAAAGAGTGAATTGCCCATGTTGCATGCATCTTTGCTTATGATAGACAGAGAATTGCTAATGGATATGCATCTTCATTTATACAAGAGGATCACATGACAAAATGATAGACGTAGTTCAATTATGCTAGTGAAGGTATTGCATAGTGATATATGCCACTTATATTATGATAGTGAGTGCATGGTATGCTAATATATGCTTCTTCCATCATATTAGGAAGTGCATTTCATATAATTTACGCCTCTTTTATCATGATAGTGAGTGCATCGTTTAATGACATGGGTATCCTCCATGATGTAATGAATGCATGACATAAGGGCAAATATACCTAAATGGTATTAGAGACTACATGGTCATACGTTGGATGCATAATGTAATCATGTTAGTGAAGGTAGAGAATGTTGTTGTGTGAGGTTTATACATGATTTTGCTTCGTAGGATTGAAAGTGAGTGTTGGAAAAGAGAGTGCAACTTTCATTGCTAAGGGGAGCCAAATAGCACTTTAGCAATAGAAGTGAGTGTAGTGTTCATTGATAAGGGAATTCAATAATTTAGTAATGAAGGTGACCCTGCTATTGGGGAATAGTACAATGGAAGTGTTATAATTATGGAACAGAGTGAGTGTAGTGTTCATTGTTAAGGAAAGTCAGACAGTACTACAACACTGAAAGTGACCTTGCCATTGGGGAACATACAATGGAAGTGGCATTTCCATTGGGGCATAGTGTAATGAAAATGACCTTGTCATTAGGGAATAAACAATGGAAGTGACATTGCCATTGGGGCAGAGTACAATGGAAGTGACTGTACATTGGGGAATAAACAATGGAAGTCACTTTGCCCTTAGGACATAGTACAATAAAAGTATTATAGTTATGAAACATAGTGAGTGTAATTTACTTTGGCAATGAAAGTGACCCTACCATTAGGAAATAAACAATGGAAGTAATCCTACCTTTGGGGTATAGTACAACGGAAGTGACCTTGTCATTGGGGTATAGTACAATGGAAGTGTTATACTTATGGAATAGAGTGAGTGTAATGTTCATTGCTAAGGAAAGTTAGATAGTACTTTAACAATGGAAGTGACCCTTCCATTATGGATAAAATTCAATGGAAGTGGCCTTGATATCAAGAGTAGTGAAAGTGAAAGTAATAGAGCAAGCGTAATGTAGTGTAATGATATTGTATGGGTAGTGTTGTGTAGTGATGTTGTCTGTATAGTATAGTGAAGTGTAAATGATTTCTGATATATATGCTTAGTAAAGTGTATGTGGTAATGCATGAGAAATGACATGGAAGATAAAATGTGTAAATAATGATATATAAATGAAAATGCAAGCATTTTGATTTAAGTAAGGAAATGTAATACATGTATATGATGGGAAAGATAATGTAAATGCTTGAAATGGTAATGTAGACATCATGATAAGTTTGTAACACTATATGTTTAGTGAAACAAAAATGGAATGATGCTCATGTGAAAAATGATAAGCGTTAAATGAACCATGTGTTAAGTAGATTGTATTGGCTTATTTAATGCTTGAATATATTTTTCATGCATTGTTTTCGTATCTTGATTGCTATGTTATATGGTATTTTGTTATCGTGTAGGCATACCCTACTTGACCCATATTCTATAGTATGTTTTGTATACATTCTTGCTAAGCTTGTCAAGCTTATCCAAATTGACAACATTTTTTAGATTAAGATACGAGGATAAGTGCATCGTGGGAGCCGTGTTTAAGACGGTTGAAAGAGGACTCGGGGGGTGTTTGGATGCGCTGTGAGAAAGCTATTGTGGTTGTGGTATGAAAGTCGTAAGTCGAACTATATCGTTTGGTTTGCTATTTCTAAAATAGTTGTGGAATAAAAAATAAAAAAAATAAATTTTTTAAAGTTGTTTGGATAACTTTGAACTGTTATCAGAAAATGAATTTTACAAAATAAAAAACAATAAAATACTATATTACAATTTTTTAAAATAAAATAATAAATCTCTTATTAAATGAAAAAAGATTAATTAGACTCCTTAGATATGAAATATAAATTTATGTGTATATTAAATAAATATTAAAATGTCATTGTACCATATTTATGATAGTTTTAGCATCTAAACTAATGCAGTTATATATGGAGGAGCACCTAATGTGATAGGCATTGTTTGAGGCATGAGGTGCCTTTTTAAATTTATATATATTGAAATACTACGCAATTAATCCTAGAGGGGGGTGAATAGGATTCCTTTTAATTTAATTAACCCCTTTTCAAATTACCAAATTGTGGTTATTAGATTCTCTTATAATATGTCCAATTGAGTGAGTGCGTGTGCTTAAGTGTTATTACTCAAGGATAGTAGCAAACACATAATAGGCAAGAGTAGTATGAAGTAAGGCAACAAAAAGATAAACAACCACAAACCACAACACAAGATTTATAGTGGTTCGGCACTTAGGCCAACGTCTACTATTCTAAAACTCATTATCGAGCTTAGGTATATTTCATTCAGGTTTTATTAGAACCTAGGTTAATATACAAACCCTACTACTTGCTCATAGGTAAACTAACTACAACACTCAGTGTCTTCGGCAAGTGTGTAATACCTCCGGTGTCTCTGGCGGAGGTTCTCAAGCTTCCAGAGTCTCTGGCGAAAGCTAAACAACAGTAAAAGTAAATATGAATGCAAATGAATGCAAAATCAAGGAAGTGTTACCACCAAATGGTTGATGTTGCTAGTTGCTCAATGTGTGTGTTGCTCCTTATTGAGCTTATATGCTTTAGCTACCCACAAGTTCCAAGTACTTGGCTCTAGTGCTCCTTGAGCTTAACCAAATGTGAGTTCATCTAGGGAAAACCACTCACCATAACCTTTTCTTAATAGTAGGAATGTAGCTTAATAGGAGAGAATAAATAGTAGAGAGAAGAGTAGGATGCTAGCTACTATAACTCAATAAACAATATGCAACAGTGGTTTACACAGAGGAGAATATTCTCAGAATAGAATGTCTCTTAGCTCTCTTTAAAAACTTGGAGTGTTTGAGGATGTGCTTTACCCTAAAGGGAAAAGCTCCTTTTATAATGGGGAGGAACATCATTGGCCTTAGGATGAACATATGTTAAAATGAGAGTGATTATGGGCTTTTAGATGAACCAAAATGGGGTTTAAATTTCAAAAATCTCCCATAAATTTTTGTGAAATTCTTTTCTCAAAAATACCCCCAAACCAATTTGTTTTTTTGAAATCAGTTTAGAGTCCAAATCTGTTTCAGAAAGCGCAATCAATTTGGAAACCTAGTTTCAGGACTAAATCGATTTGGCTTTCTGAAATTGATTTGGGTTTAGGACATTTTTCCAAAACTCCATATCAAATCAGTTTAGGCCTATGGGTTTGGCCCTCGGCTGAGGGAAGAAGTGCTCAAATCCTGCCTCGAAACCGATTACAAAAAGCATAATTGATTTGCCTTCTGTGTTCTGTATAGTAACCAGAATTTCTTAGGCATTCATTTTAGCATTATTTTGGGCATTCTTTTGGGGTATCATTAGGGACCCTAAACCATGTCTAGGGTTGCTTTTAGGCATACAAAGTGATATGACATGCATGCATTATACCTTGCTTGTAGTGCGTCTTCCGGGTGATTTTCCCTTGTCTTGAGTCCTTAGCTTCTTGATTCAAATTTATGAGCTTCACATAGGACATATACAAGACTCATAGCACTACCCTTGCCCAATACATGCTCATGGGATTGACATACATCAACAATCTCCCCTTTGTCAATTCCATAGCAAAACTCAAATACACATTTGAACATGAGTTATATTGAATTCCCATAGCCCAAATACATAAACTCATTAAAACATAAGATAGAAATGCAGCTCATGATTCTTGATAATACTTGTGCTTGGAGTCAACAGCCCTGCAATCACAACCACCAAACAACCACCTTTCTCATGCTAAATGGCCAATTGATAAACAATATATGAACATAAAGTAAAGGCATGAGAGAACATAAACAACATACATATACAAAAATTGGTTGTTTTTCAATTTAGGTTGATTAAGATTAAAAATTTTAGCTCCCCCTATTTTAGTGCTCTCTCACTAAATCTATAGGAATGTCATCAGCACTAAACATCACACACTAGGTCTAGGTCCTCTCATAAATGATCTACGTGAGTCATATGACTCTCCTTTAGTCACACAAGACTCCCCTTCACTTTCTTATCATCTTCCACAAGTTGGATTGTTATATCTCTCCCCCTTTTTGACACAAATTCACAAGTATAAGCAATCAATGGGAAAAAGAAATATAGAGTGAAACACATAGATAAGAGAAAAGTAGAACCATGGATTATAAATAAAGCCAAATAATAACAAGCCCAATGGGCTACATCCAATGTGTTGTACAGTCAAATGTGAGGAGTACATAAATAGGCCAAAGGGGAATGTCCCCATCATACATGAGAGAACTAAAAGTACTAACATCAGAAGCCCCTAGTCAACATGTAAAAATAAAATTACTCAGAGTCACTGTGTGTGACACCGACAACTCTATCGACCCTCTCAAATTGGTTGGATCCATAATCATCATCCTCGTTGTCCTCATAGTCATCATCTCCGTCATCTTCCTCACCACCATCATCATCATCGTTATCATCATCTTCATTAGCATGAGCAATAACAGATGTAGATGGGGCTCCCTCCACTCCAGCCACCCCAGCACCAGGGGCAATGTCTTCCTCACCCTCGAATGAGGATCTACTCAAAAGTGTGGTGACTAGATCTCGAAGCCGGGCTCTCCCTCTGGCCCAGAGTTTGATCCACTCACTGAGCCCAAGATGATGGGGTGCTCAGGGTGGTCAGCATTGTAGCACACTACCAACTGCTACTGGTTAGAAGCCAAGGTCTTCTGATTCTCTTCCTAACAGGGTATAGAGGAGAGAGAGGGCTAAGGTGTACGTAGTATCCTGATGTGCACACGAAGGACCAACTGTGAGTCCCGTGGCCCTATCGAGTACACCCATCTTTTGTAGGGTGTCGTACCCCACGGCCTTGGTGGCCTTTCATCCCTGAGGTGCCACCTTGAAGGGCACCTTGGCTGCCTGGAGAAGCCGTGTGATGATAGTGGGGTAGGGGAGACTTCTAGTGGAGTGAGTGGCCTCATGTGCTCGAATCATAGTGTGGCAGAGGATGGCAGGTAGATCGATCTGGGAATTGTTCAGGAACTTATCGATCAAGTAAGCAGTGTCATTTGTCAACACACTCTGATTTGTGGTCGGGAGTATGTTGTAAGTGAAAATGCGGTGAAGAACTTGAACCACCGCCTTGCATTACTTGTGTGAAAGTCGATCGGGCCAATCCACGAACTTCTCACACAAATTCTGAACCATCCCTCCCTTTTGCTCCATGGTGAGGTGATAGACTGGATATGCAATCGGTGCCGGGGGATACAGGACACCAAAAAGATCAGAGAGAATGGTTGGATTGACCTGGACTGGGGTGTTGCAAACCACAGTCCATAAAGAAAGATTCTTCATGTTGATCTCTAACATGTTTGCGTAGAAAATGCGAACTGCCTCCTCTTGCATAGGGCCAAATACCGAGATGAATGGCATCCATTGTCTACCCTTGAGTCTCTCCGTCAGAAATGCAATGCGAAGAGTCTCTGAATCAATGGTATGTTCCGTGATGATGGAAACTATTGTACCTCTTGAGACTAGTGGCATCTCTGCCCGGGGAGAAGGATGCCGCAGGTTTCTTTGACCTCTGTCAAGGTGGCGACTGTGTGACAGGCCATTTGCCTAGATTGCATGGAGGGTCTTGTGGAGGGATAGATGAAGTACCTCCTCTAGAGGTAGGCATATTCATGCATGGAGGCATGATCTTGTCAAAAGAGATGCGTAGATCTGACAAGAAATCAAGGTGCTAGTGAGGAGAAATCAAGAACACATAGCAGGAGAGCTCTGGGAGACCAAACAAACAATTTGAAATGAAGAAAAGTGAAAATAAACCGTTTGCGGGAGTTTTAAATAGCATGCAAAGTACTAGACAAAATTGCCCTCCAAATTGGTTACGCTTTTTGAAACCGATTTGGCCAAACCGATTACACTTTTTACAATCAGTTTGGAGTGAAATCGATTGCAAAGGGAAGTGGGTTTTTGATTTTTTTCTTCAAATTTTTAGGGAAAACTTTACCACTAAACCCACTAAACACTCCAAAGCATGCACACGTCTTTTGTCTCTCTCCCCAATGCATCTCGACCTTGGGAGAATCTCACAAGATTCCCCTATATGGTGCATAAACCAATAGCACTCTGAAGATACTCAAACCGCTTAAAATTAAGAGGTTTGGTTAAAATATCTGTCAGTTGATCTTCGGTCTTGACATAATCAAAAGAAGCAATCTTTTCTTCCACTAATTGTTGAATAAAGTGGTGTCTTATATCAATGTGCTTTGTCCTCGAATGTTGGACATGATTCTTGGAAATATCAATGACACTTTTGTTATCTACAAATAAGCTCATAGTACCTTGCTCCAACTCATAATCACGAAGCATTTGCTTTATCCATAAGAGTTAGGTGCATCCACTACTAGCTACAATGTATTCAAGGCAGTTGACAAAGAGATGAAGTTTTGTTTCTTGCTGTGCTAGGAGACAAGATTGTTGCCTATATAAAAGTAACCTCCACTTGTACTCTTGCAATCCTCCACATCACCAGCCCAGTCAGCATCTGAGTACCTCAGATGTGGTATTAAACGGATACCATAGCCCAAAGTTTATAGTCCCATGAACATATAAGATAATCCTCTTAGCTGCCTTAAGATGTGATTCTTTTGGGGCAGCTTGATATCTAGCACATGCACTTACACTAAAGGCAATGTTTGGTCTACTTGCGGTCAAGTAGAACAAACTCCCAATAATGCTCCTGTAGTACGTGGAATCAACCTCTACTCCTTTGAGGTCTTTAGTGATCTTGTCACTCGTGCTAATGGGCGTGTTAGCAGGTTTGGATTCACGTAATCCAAACTTGGAAACTAGGTCTCCTGTAAACTTAGTTTGGCTAAAAAAGATGTCATCTTTAGTTTGCCTTATCTGAAGACCTTGGAAGAACTTCAGTTCTCCTTCCATACTCATCTCAGATTCTGATTTTATTGTTTGAGCAAAACCATGAGACACCTCCTCACTAGTAGACCCAAATATGATATCATTCATATAGATTTGAGTAATGAGTATACGATCATTTTGTTTCTTAATGAAGAGTGTCTTATCTACACTTCCTTGGTCAAAATGGTGATCAAGAAGAAACATTGTGAGTTTTTCATACCAAGTTTTGGGTGCTTGTTTGAGGCCATACAAAGCTTTCATGGTCGATATACGTAGTTTGGCAAGTGGGGGTCCATAAATCCCTCAGGTTGCTCAACGTATACCTCTTCTTGGAAAATTCCATTTAGGAATGCACTCTTAACGTCTATTTGATATAGCTTGAATTTTAAAAAGCATGCTATGGACAAAAGGATCCTGATGGATTCCAATCTTGCCACAGCAAAAATTTCTTCAAAGTCAATGCCCTCAATCTAGGCATACCCCTTTGCAACTAGCCTTGCCTTGTTTCTTATTACTGTACCATGTTCATCATGCTTGTTCTTGAAGATCCACTTGGTACCAATGACATTCTTGTCATAAGGCTTCTCCGTGAGAAACTACACATCATTCTTTGGAATTGATTTAGTTCCTTTTGCATGGCTAAGATCCAATCCGGATCACTTAGAGCCTCTTTAACTCTCTTAGGCTCTATCTTGGAGGTGAATCATAAGTGACTAAGAATGTTTTCATCTCGTGATAGTCCTCTGGTGAACCTTTTATCCTTGGGTTGAAGTTGAATTTCCTCAACTTCTTCCTTTAAGCTTGATTGAGAAAAGGGCTCTTCTTGATTTCCTTGAGATTTTTAAATCTCTACTTGAGATGATCTCTCATTCTCATGATTAGACAACACTATAGGTAGTTTTTCTTGCTCATATGTTGCCTCAAGATCATCTACCGTCACATTGATTGACTCCTCCACTGAGTGAGTCCTAATGTTGTACACA
>JAOXJP010275433.1:0-19868 GCA_025762735.1 Platanus orientalis
GGTTTCATTAGATTGGGTGGTCTAATCTTTCTTTGCTCTTTGTACAGTTTTCATTAGATTTACAAGTGGAGGAATCCTAGGAGCTCAATTTAATCACTTATTCTTCCATAAGAAGCCAAGCTGATTGAGTTTTGGTACTTGGATTCTTTTGCAAAGCTTGTTGAGTTTTAAAGGTTCATTTCCTTCAATTGACCAAAATCATAGGTACATGAGAAACTTGACTTTGAAACAATTTGGTACTAAGTCCTAAAAAGAGAAGATGTTCTCGAAGTGGAGGATATAGCATGCATATGCAGAACTGGAAATTTTCAGTTCTTTTCAATCCTTCAATATGTATGTTTTTATGGCTTCTATAATGGATGAATTGTACTTTTATTAATTGTAATTTTTTTAAATTTCAAGCAACTGATTTTTTGTCATCTCTAAATAAATTGTTTGTCTTTTGCAAATGATATTTGGTTTGAGTTCTTAGCATTTATTTAGTTTTGGGTCAAACAAAGTCCTTTGATAATATGAGTGAAATGTTTATAAAAAAAATGTGGAGGTCATGTGTGTTGAGTGTGGTTTGAATTCTACCTTGTGTTCCAAATGTTACTAATGTTTCAAAGGTCATGTGTGTTGAGTGTGGTTTGAATTCTACCTTGTGTTCCAAATATTACTAATGTTTCAGAGAAGTATTGGTGATCAAGGCATGTGTCCACCGTCTGACCTTATCCTTTTCTGTAACTCGACCTACGATCGGATTCAATTCTCTTTTATGTAACCGCATATATAAGATGCATTAAGGTTTTCTAAGAGGTATCTTGACTTTGAGAGAAAGAGAAAGGGACGGAAAGGTATATTTGAAACTTAAGGTTTGAGAGCTTAATTTCCCCGTAATCTCCTTTGATTGATAGTAAAAAAATTTGCTGTCTTCACCTGTTGATGTAGGTTATAAGCCAAACCACATATATTGTTGTGTTTCTATGTTTTTTATTTCCTCTCTACTTTTGTATTTATCTGTGGATTATGGTTTTAGTCGCTACAATATGTTATTTCCCTACATCATCCCTAGTATACATTTCTCTAAATGTTTAGAGGTAGAAGTTCATCTCCAGTTCCATAAAATCTTAAATTGTGGACTGCCATGAATTCTGTCCATTTATAATCTAAAACATATTTATTTGTTTTTTTAATCATTGTCATATCTTCGCTCAGTCTTCTAGACAGTCTTATATATAATCGACTCTTCTTTATCACATTTTTTCCTACTTTTTGATCCAATTAAGTGATGGAAACAATTTTCCAACTTATGTACCATTTCTTGAACCAATAAGTTATGGAGACAATTTTTCCATCAAAGCAAATGTTCTATGATAAAAAATACCTCTATAGTGCATATGGTGAATTATAAATAGACATGTGTTGTTTGGGGGGTAAAAGGGTCCAAAAAAAGGTTCAGTTGAAAAAGTAGGTGATTAATAAAAGACATCAAATTCAAAAAACATAACATGTTTCAATCAATGACATGACTTTAGAGGTCTATCTCAAAACAGACAATCATTTAGAGCTCTCTCTCTCTAGATGAGCTTGGAATGTTGATCTATCCGCTATAAATTTTAGTTTTCTTAAGAAGTAATTAATGTACTTTTTTTAATTTTTTTGAAAGAGAGAAACTCTTGGTGTGTCACTGTGTCAGCTTTTGTAATGTGTCACTCCTATTGTGGCTAACTAGGACTGTCCATTAAATGGAATGATATCCTCTCAATATTTGCACCGGGCTGGAGCTACCATTATTCATGGGATGCCATGTGGCATCAAGTATTGACAATGAGGGTGGGGCCATACGCTTTTGTCAGTACTTGACACCACATGGTGCCCCATGAATGGTGGCTCCAGTCCAGCGTAAATATTCACGTCACAGAGGATATCAATCCCCATTAAACAGAGACCCTACAAGCCGGGGTGATATCTTCTGCACCGCCCCCCTCTGCAACGCTCGGGAGCCAAGACAGGGGGGGAATCAATTCACTTTTTGGGGGTGAAGTGACAACTCCAAAAGTGAATTGATTCCCCCCTCTGCCTCGGCCCTTGTGCATCACAGAGGGGGGCATCGCAGAGGATATCAGGCCCTACAAGCCGGTCAGGCGTCTAAGTTTCTTTGTCCATGTCAACCATACGGACCATCATGCATTGGACTTTGCCCTGAAGTTCTAATTTTTTTTACAGAAGAAAATGTTCTGTGAGGAAAAAGTGTCTATAGTGTGTACGGTGAATGTTAAGTTGAAATGTGTTTGTTTTGGAGATTGAAAACGTCCAAAAATAGTGTTCACATGAAAAAGTAGTTCAAAACGAGACACCAAATTCAAAAACCCTTCATGTGTCAATCAATGAAATGCTTATTGAGGTCTGTGTCAACATAGATAATCATTCCCCTTTTTTTACTTGAAAAATACTTTAAAATGAGGGTTTTATTTTGTCACTTGGGATAAAATTGAATGACGGAACAGGATTCACGTAGCTGTCCCCCAAGTGGTTGGGATGAGGCTTTGTTGATTCGAGTTGAGATAAAGTGCTTCCGGATGAACTTCACCTCAATTAAAGGGTAATGTGATCATTATTTAGAACCATTTTGGATCGCCAACTAATCAGCCAACTGGAAGATTGATCAACAAAATTTCTTTGCATATATGCTTCTCTAGTTGACCTTTCCAATTTCAGCCATATGGAGGAAAGCTACTGACAATCCAGACAGTCCATCAAATAAATAACCTACTAGATTGGCCACATGCCCAAATTTTCAATCCACATCGTTTGTATGATCACCATATATTGACTTTGTAGGAACCTAAAATTTAGGTAAATCTCAAATAGGAGCTTACACCTTTACAAATTTATACAAACTAAAGTCATATATGGGCCTTAAACTTACATATTAGGCCCAGCCAGAGGGATAAGCCCAGCAACCTAGGCTTAGGCTTGTAAACAATGACCCAGTGGACCACTCAACCTGTGTATTCAGTCCATGCACAGGTTAAATATCCAAAAAGTGCCTACATGGCCCCCACATGAAGGATTTAAATAAATCTAAACTAGATTCTCCAAATCAAATAAGAAAAAACATGCATATTAAGAGATATGGAAAATCCTATAAATTGCCTTCTCTCCACGAAGACTTCAACAAGACATTCCTAGAGATAAAACAAAGCTCCAAGTCCACCCAGAGCATCTTGAAGGCTCTTCATCCATCTAAAGCATCAAAAGAACTTTTGAAGTCTTCAACAAGAAGAGAACCCTCGACACAAGACATATCTCCAAGATCATCTAGAGATTCTTAAAGGTCGTCCATACATCAGAAGCATCAAGAGACTTTTGAAGACATCAACAAAGAAAGAATCAAATGGACATGACAAAACTATATGAGCATATCAAAGGCCCCTCGTACATTTGAAGCATCAATGTATCTTTTCCATTCTCTCTATTATTTATGGTTTACAGTCGAAGAAAAAACTTTTTCTTGTACTCTTATAAACACTCTACAGGTTTAACCTTGAAACTAATTAAGATCATGATATTTTATATATCCCAGATGAAGTTTTAAGCCTTTGAAGAAGATAACACGCTCACAATCAAGCATGACAGACATCCAAACCCAAGAATTAGGCAACCTTGCCCTTGGTCTTTCATTGACAATAATAAGACGTCTTAATTCTCATAAAAGAGGGTAAAAACAATAGATTATATAATACAAAGAAATATAATTATTGAATAAAGGGCAATCCCAGTGCACAAGACTCCCACCATTGCGGGGTCTGGGGAAGGTTAGATGTACGCAGTTTTACCCCTGCAAACAGATAAGCTGTTTCCATGACTCGAACCCATGACGCCTAGATCACAATTGAGCAACCTTACCGATGTGCCAAAGCCAGCCTTCAAATTTAATTATTAGATATGCTTTATATTTATCATGTTTTGAGTTTATGCAGAAAATTTGAAAAAGACAAAAAATTTATGACATATCCAATGGAACACTCTTTCTTCTTATTTCTCAAATTAACAGCTTCAAATGACTACTACACACAAAGATTGATGACATCAAAGAAAATATCCATATTTGTAGCTAAAATTGCCGATATTGGAGGCAAAAAGAATACCTTAAAATAGCTTTAGCTAGTCCATTGTCATCTTTACTTCTAATCATGCATGAATACCCGGTGACTCACGTCATGAAGAAACTCCAAAACTCCCACTTTCTTGAGCCTCTTAACCATCACGGACAAAAAACATACACTATACATTATTGGTATTGCTACTATGTTATTTATAAAAAAAAATGAGTAATGTATCCCCCAAATTCAAATAACTTTCATGAAACCTATTGTCGAATTAAGGTTTTTGTGTTTAAGGTGATTATTCTTGTTCTTCATGTTCCAATGGAAATTCTCTTTAAACTCCTTTCAAAATGCAGTGTATCTCATTGATTTTGACATGATTTCGTCTACCATTTTATATATTATGATAATCCTTCTAATGTTCTTTCATTGATTGAGAGAATTTACAATTTTTAGATTTCATTCCATGTAAAGATTTTCATTACTTTCTTTTTTTTTTCGTATTTTTCTATACTTTTACTGTAAAATCACATTTGTTCTATGATTGCGAGTGAATTAAAGCATACTATAACATAAAATAACCAAAATATGTGTAGGCCTTGTTTATAGGTTGTTTTGCGTCCCACATCATTCTCTTAGTTCAAAAAGCTCATCTTTGAGTTCTGTAATATTGCAGGGACAACAAAATAAAAAAGACAATGCATCCATCTCTCCTCCAAAGCAAACCTGTGAAACTGTAGAGTTAACATGGATCTTAATAGATGTAGTGTGGAATATCTAAAATTGGTTTATCTTGAAATTCCTCTTCCTTCGTTGATTGGTGTCATTTGATTCTCCACGGGATCTTGTGGATGTTCAAGTTGTCTCTTATTGTGAGATAATATTCAAATTCAAAGAATCTTTTATTGCTTATTCTCTTCTAAAACTTATTACACCATTTGATAGGTTATTTTGGCTAAATACTAGGTTGATAACACACACCATAGATAAAAATCTGCAATATATGTTTCTCGTCATCATAATTAGCTTTTCTTTCATTGATTTATTGCTTTCCTAGCACCTCTTTATAATTTTTTAAAGGAAAACTTTTTATATTTAGAACCATCAATATAATTATTGTTTGAATTTAATAACAAAACTTTCCTCAAAATATCTACAATATAGTTGATTTCTATAATCTTTAAGATTTTTCTAACAAACTTGTTAAAATCAAGTTCTCTTGATACATGTTACTAATCAAAGCTTAGATTGCCTTGCCGCTAGGGAAAATAAACCTAGTCCTAATCTCTAAAACCATCTTCCATGATTTTCTTTGTAATCATCTAATGCAGTCGATAAATATATAGGAATGATTCAATCCTCATTGAACCAAGGCTTTGAAACTAACTAATATAGGACAACTTAGGGATTTAATGAATCTAGGATTGAACTGCATGGAATAGTGGCAAGTTGAATGAAGAAGATAATAAAATAAAATTGATAGGAGAAGAGAAAAATGAAATTTTCAAGGAATCCACTTATAATTGTTAGGGAATCAATTAGCAATCCATCATAATTATTGTTAATGGAATCAATCATTAAAAAACACCTTGAATCCATCAAAGCAATAAGGATTATTCATAAAATAAAATTCAATCTACGAATTACACCACTCTCTCTCCTATATTTATAGACAAACTTGACTACCAATAATTATCCTAAATGATTCTTAACTAAAGTAGAACTTAAAAACATACAAATCCTATCATATTCTAATATCATGCCAGTCTTTTGGTTAGCAAATGTAAGTCCCAATACGACTCTATCATTGACCCCCTAAAATGGGCCTTCCCCCACTTCTCTTTTAGTTAGCTTGCGGAGTAAGATATATAAGAAAAAAAAAATCGTTTGTCAATTGTGGCTAGGCCATTTTATGACCCAATGAAATCTTGACCTATAGCAGTTACAGTTTTACTCAAGAGGCCCAATACATCTGGTCTATAGAGGTCTAATACATGTGGTCTATAGAGACCAACACCTCACGTCCATGAAGATCTATTCAATCTCCTTCAATCTTTTCCATTCATTCATCAAACATTCCATCAACAACATCAAGCATGGGCTATGGCAATTCCATTAATTTGCAGGTTAACATCAATAAGCATCCGCATTAATGAATATCATTAGATCAAATGGCATGTGCATCTTGTCTATCAATCTTAGCACAAACATCTTGTCTATCAATCTTGAGTTAAACACAAATTTTTTGACTAAGTATTAGGAAATAAAAAATAGGATTAAGATTTGATTTCACTAGATTAGGGTTAGATTAGGTTTCTTTTTATTTGGTTTACATCCCTATCTTTATAATGGTCTATTTAAACCTCTTACTAAAGGCATTGTAAGAACATCCTTGAAGTTTTTTATACCTTTCTATTGTCGCATGTGGCTTGTCGAGAAGATAATCTGGACTTGCAAGACATACTGCTAAGGATCACATTCGATAGTGCAAGTGCACTGATATTCGGTGTCAACCCTAGGTACCTCTGTTGACTTGCCCATTGTCCCTTTTATGGAAGCTATGGATGATGTGAAAGAGATGATGATTTATTGTTATGTTGTGCCTCTATCGTAGTGGAAGTTTGTTAAGAACCTAACCAATACGCTAAAAACCCTAGAACTGATGGAAACGTCTTAAGCTAGGCTTTTAACCTTTAGGATCATAACATTCCACCACACTTTGTAGCCGACGTCCCGGTGGCCTACTCTGTGGTGACACTCACTCTAGCATCTCATCTAGGTAGTCATTTCCATATTTTTTGTGACAGCTTTCACACTGACTCAGGTAGCCTTTTCCACGTTGTAGTAGCTCTCACTCTGGTCCAGGTTACCCTCTCCACAGATCACCCCTTCCATGATTCAAACTCAGGACGTGGTATTAGCTCTGATACCAATTGTTAAGAACCTAACTAATACGCCAAAAACCCTAGCACTGATGGAAATGCGTTAGGCTAGGCTCTTAACCTTTGATATCGTAACATTAATGTAGTGTGTCTAGTTGTTAGCACAATTAGGAATTTAGTTTGTTGAGTCAATGTAGGTTTTATCTCTGATTTGTTTAGTTTGTTAGGGGGTTAGTATTAAAAAATCTATAGTTACCATTACATAATTGTATCTTTGACTTGTCTTATTTTAAGGAATCCTTAGAAATTCTATTGAAAGAGGAGTTGTACTTAAATTAAGATATGAATTAAAATTGTCTTTGCTGCCCTCTAAATTTATCTCAGGAGGTGAGCCCTCTAGAAGTGGCCTTATCAAAAGGTCGAAGTTCCCTCGAACGAACTCCTCTCTATTCACATATTATTTTTTTCTTTTTCTTTTTATCCCTAAATTTTGGGTATGTTACAATTGGTATCAAAGCCTGGCTTTCCTACCATGGCAAAAGGTACTCGGGTAGCTAAGATTAAAGAAATGTTGATCTCCCTCGAGTCTACATCAGAAACTCATGGCCAGCTACTTCAAGGGCAAGGAAGAATTCTCTAGGAGATGATATGGAAGATGTCAGTTTCTCAAATGAGACTCAATTTGAACGTGGAGAAACTTCCAATACCCAAACCTTAACCTCGAGGACAATGTTTTTTGGAAGGGAAAGGGAATGTAACGTGTCTAATTGTTAGCACAATTAGGGATTTGATTTGTTGAGTCAACATAGGTTTATCTCTGATTTATTTAGTTTGTTAGGTGGTTAGTATTAGAAAATCTGTAGTTATCATTAGGTAATCGTATCTTTGACTTATATTATTTTTAGGAGTACTTAAAAGTTCTATTTAAAGAGAAGTTGTACTTCATTTAAGATATGAATTAAAATTGCATTTGTTGCTCTCTAAATTTATCTCAAGGGGTGAGCCCCCTGAAGTGACTTTATCAAGAGATTAGAGTTCCTTCAATAAAGCTCCTCTCTATTCTCATCTCTCTTTTTTTTCTATTTTTTCAATTTCTTTTTATCCCTAAATTTTGGATACATTACAAAGTTACAAAGATGGTCAAATCTAGGGATAGAGAAAAAAGTAGCGAAGGCATGGGAGACTGCTACCATTTCAGAGCTAAGTATATCTCAACTAGAAGAGAAGAAGTAAGGGAGCCCAGAGATTTTGAAGAGGAAAGCATTGGTCGAGGGAAGGATTTATTAACTTTCTACATTGAATCTCGATTGGAAGATGACATGTGTAGCAAAAAATATGACAAGTTTCTAGTTGGGGCACCACTAGTGGGGTTGATATCCTCTGTGACACCTCCTTGTGCGACACCCCATCAGCCCCCAAAAGTGAATGGGTCTCACCCCCTTGTGTCTTGCCTCATGGGGCATCACAGAGGATATCATTTCCAACTAGTGCAACCCGTACTTGGTTCTTCTGGCCAGTATCTGTGAATCCAACTGTTGAATCTAAGATCGGGAGGAGCTAAAGGTAGAGCTGCCAGAAAGTGAGAAGAACTCGCTTTCCAGCCATTTTGATACTAATGTTCTCACTGGATTTGTTTACTTGCATGCAGCTTTGTGGGAAACTCTCAGGCTTTTTCAACCCCGTTCCCTTTGATCAGAAGGGTCTCATGCACCTAGAAGTTCTTCCTATTGGGAATCTCCATGTACTCAAATTTACTCAACGGGAAGGACGGAATGGATCAAGGGGAAAGATTGTTTGGAATTTAAGCCAGAGCAGCAATGACTTTCAGAGAGAGGGAGGGCACTTACATTTGAACCTTCCTCCAAGTTCCTAGCCTTTTAACGCAGGGCCACGAATTTCCCTACGCGAAGAAATGGCTCTCACTCAAATGAAGGCAGTTGCGGCCTCTGATCTATACTTTTCGCTTTGAAGCGTTGGAAGGCTAGAGAAACTATGAGAAGCGGATCTAGGCCATAGTTTTAACACTAAACAAATCAAAATGAGACTTGGCCAAGTCAACTTCTTATAAATTTGGGTAGATGCAAAACCATAGATCATCCCCAGTAACTTTCCATGATTGGATAATCAGACCCCTTTTAGTGGCAGGAGAAAAACTTTGCATTATTGGATAATCTAAACCATGTGTAAATTAGACATTTTCCTTGACTAGTAATATTTTTCCATGCAAAAGAATTCAATTTGTCAGATTGTTCATCTCATCCAATTGAATTAGATGGTGAAGATCAACAAGAATGTTTTTTAAAAAACTGAAATGAATGAGCGACACTTTTACTGTCATTGGTACTGGATTGTTCCATTTTCCTCCCAACCTTATATAGGGTTAGGTTGAGCGTTAAAATCACAAACTAAGATAATGACTAGAAATGGAAGGGCTAAGGTGTGTTCCAGGATTTCTTAAATTTGTAAACAAACCCAGAAAAAAATTAGATTATGAGTTATATTTAAACTCATTCTACATATATAAATGTAAAGTCCCATCTCCCTAAATCTTAAGATTGGAAGATTCTTGGAGAATCAGAGACCATTACAATAACAAGAATCTACAATGCATTGCTGCTGCTTCCCCAATTGTAACATTAATAATCCACACCAACTACTAAGATCAAACTAAAATTCTTAGGCAATCACAAGACCTTATAGACAATTTAATTTGAGAATTCCCCTAAATCTTCAGACTGGAAGTTTCTTGGAGAATTAGAGACCATTACAATAACAAGAAACTACAATGCATTGCTGCTGCTTCCCCAATTGTAACACTAATAATCCACACCAACTACAAAGATCAAACTAAACAAATTATTGGGCAATCACATAACCTTATGGACAATTTAATTTGAGAAGTCTGTCGACCCTTCCATCTCAATAATAAACACTTCAAGTTTGAATAACAGAAACTTAAACTTACATTTCGTCAATGTCGATGGTGTTCCCCAGACTTCCACCAAGCAACGACATGAGACCGCCACCATGGACCCTGCCTTCAGAAATCACTAAGTCATTGCTCTTGTACTGGCCACTCCTATTGCTTCCTCCTTCCCTGCTCTCAGCACCTAGCAACCCCGAAGGAGATGAAGATTTCATTGACAGAGGAACCAATACCTGAGAGGGAATGAACTGTTGCCTTTCTACCAGCTTTTCTGGTGAGTCAATGCAGTCAAAGATGGCACTCACTCCTGAAGAAGAATAATCATTCTCCAAGCTGCTCCCCACTGTTGAAACAGATACAAGCCCATAGAAGAGTCCTGGCCCAATCATACCGCCTTTGCCTGCCTCTCGGTCCTGGACCATGCTTCCATGTGCTGCACACAGCCCACTCTTTCCCCTAGCAAATTTCTCACATGTGCCCTGTCCCCACGTGCATCGCTTCCCCCCACCATGGGCCTTGCAAAAATCTGTGCTCCCTTGAGCACTCTTCCCACAGTTCTCAAATTGGCATCGCTTGCCCCCACCATGCCTAACACAGCAGTCAGTGCGACCCCGGGCACTCTTAGTGCAGCCTGGAACAGCACACCGCTTGCCCCCACCATGTGCGACACAATAGTCAGTTCCTCCATGAACGCTTTTTGAGCAGATTCCCCCACCCTCAAATAGGCAGCGCTTGCCCCCACCATGCCCCTTGCACAGTGGGGTGCTTCCCTCAGCACCCTTGGTGCACCCTGCAAATATGCATCGCTTCCCCCCACCATGGGCCTTGCAATGCAAGGTGCTGCCTTGGGCCCCCTTGGTGCATCCTGGGTATCGGCACCGGCGTCCCCCTCCATGGGAGATGCACAACCCAGCCTGCCCCTCAGCACTACGGGTGCAACCTTCCACCTTGCACCTCTTGCCCCCACCATGCCTAATGCACAATCCTGACTTTCCCCGAGCTGCCTTGGTGCATCCTGGCTGCCCACAACGCTTGCCACCACCATGCGCTATGCAGAAGTCGGTCTTCCCTTCAGCACTTTTGGTGCATCCCAATTGCTGGCATCTCCTCCCTCCCCCATGAGCCTTGCAGAATGCAGTTCGGCTTTCAGCACCCTTATTGCATCCGAGTTTCAGGCATCTCTGCCCGCCTCCATGGGCAATACAGAGACCTGACGCCCCTCGTGCTCCCTTTGAACACCCCTCAAACCTGCACTTCTTAGGATGATGGGTCAGGTGATTTGCAGACTCAGAGACCATGCCTGTTGAGTAATCTGTTGTGACTGAAGGCTCAGGGCTCAAGCAATGAGGAGGAGAAGGCAGATGGACATTGGTCCCAAGCACTAAAAGCTCTTGGGTCTCCTGCAAAACTTTGCTACTATCCAACCTTGGAGCAAAGAGAAGGGATGGCATATAGCCACCTGATTTCTTGGCTGAAGTCGAACCCTCATCAACAATTGGAACAATAAGTCTGTTTTCTTCTGTAGATACTTGGTTTAGGAGATGAGAAGTATTCAGATTACTCTGGGCTGAAAATATATTTTTATGGATGTCCCCCATAGCATCACCAGTCCCTCTAGAAAGACCAAGTTTTAGGATGTCAGATTCATCCTCAGAGGCCAATGCTTGGACAAATGTGGTGACAGATTCCTTGCTTTTGTTGACCACAACAGGGTAATGATCATCACAGTAGAAACTTGGTGTGGGGCCCAATCCAAGTACTAACCTGCAACCATCATCTTGATCTTTGGCAGGAAAAACGCTAAAGTTACTCCCAGAATCCCCAGATCTAACAGCCTTGCTGGTCTCATAGCCAAGACAGTCCAGGCGCAAAGCTGTATCACCAAAGTTGCCATTTTTTGCCAGCTCGCCATTACAAGGGAGTATTATACCTGTCATGTTGAGATCCATTCTATGCACGCTGTGAAGGTAGCCAAAAAAAACAGGATACTCTGTGCTGGAGAGTACTAGCACGGTGGAACAAGAGGCCCTCCTAGTGAGACAGCCACACAAACAAGCTATTGAGGGGATTTATGCAACAAACTAAATGAACAAATCGATGGAATTTTAACATGTAGCCTCCACCACTGACAAAGCCTGATGTGTCTGATCTGTCCATTGTTACTGGGCGCCAAACAAATTAGCACCAAACTTCTTACCAAAGCACTTAGTTCCGAGAATATCTGATTACGTTACTCGGATGGAAGCCTATAATCAGAACGGCCAAAGTAGAAACACTGAGAAGATCTGTGGAGCATCTTTTGATTCTTTCTGAAGAATCCTTAAGCTTCATTAAACCTAAGAAAGAAAAAAAAATGATCACACAAGTTTCTAACAATAAATTCATGTAAACAAACAGTAATGATGTGCTACTTTGCAAATGTCACATACACACATTCCAAAACCAGGTTTTTGTTAACAAATGGAACTCCCAATCTAATGCTGATACATTGAAAAGCTAGTAGTTATCAAAGTTTAAGACAGGTTTGCAACCAGGATTACTTTTCAGTCCTGGAGTGAGAAAGCATTTACTGTCCACACTCCAGACCCATAATTTTATTATGAAATTGAGAAATTGTTTGAAGATGAAAGCATGGTGTTGTCTGGGAAAATCACCCGGTTCTGTCTTCTAGGGTGTGTGCTGCATATTTCACACATGTTTACATCAACTCTGAACGGTCTAAATACTAAACCATCACCCCAATGTGCTGTAGCCTGAAAATAGCACAAACCTGACAGTCCCAACCATCTAATCTGGAGCCAAGGCTTGATGAGCTGGAAAACAAATATGCAGGTAAGAAATAGGTGACTAAGATGAAGGGACAATTTTCGACAACATTCACCTAGTATTTATATTATGAGCCGCCATGTTTTAGCTGCAGATCTTATGGAGAGAATTGGTCTGGGTGGTAGGTGTTTTTGGCTATGACCCATCTAAAGGGTGATCTTTCATTTGATCAAGATAAATGAGTAGGTGACTCTTGTACAGCACAGATTGACATCACCTTCTACATCCACATCCAATAATACAACAAGGCAATATTTTGGCCATGACCCATCTAAAAGGTGGTCCTTTCATTTGATCAATATAAATGAGTAGGTGACTCATGTACAGCACAGATTGACATCACCTTCTACATCCACATCCAAGAATATAAGAAAGCAATATTTATGCAGGCTTTATATTCTATGTATGCAGAAACAGCTTGTATGCCTACACACAATAGTAGGGATGTCGATAGATTGTATGCCTAAAAGCATAACTGTCAAGTGTTGCCCTGCTCAGCTCAGGTTCAGTCTCATGACCCTTGGTTTGGGCTCAAGCTCAGCATGATCTTGGGTTCATGATGGGCTTACGGTGAGGAGCTGAGGCTCAGTTCACCTAAGCCCAACTGTAATATAGGACCTAAAAGATTGCAAGTTCAAAAAAGTGTTCCACGTAATTAATATCAACCTTCCTTATGTGCCAAGTTTCAACACAATAGCCCCCCTGTCCCCAAAAGCCCTTTTTTTATGAATTAACATGCTTTATTAAGAGAGGGAAAAAAAAAGGAGAGAACATACAATACAAGAAAGGATATAAAAAACACCTTTTTGGGAAATCTTTTTTTTTTTTTTTCAATAAGTCCTTTTTGGGAAACTTTATATTAAAAAGTTTTACATTTCAATGATTGGCAAAGAAAGGCTTTAATAAATTTTTGGAGTGGGACTAACATATATTGGGGAACTGATCATGTGGAGAATTCTGAGGCAAACATATGTAATGAATAGTCTGGATTGCCCAGATCATCCCTCCACAGGGCTAAAAAAGGGAGCTCACATACTGAGGGAATCAACACAACCTGTAAATAAAATATTTCCCTATCTTAATTACATAAATGTAAAATATAATACCTAAACAAGCTGAACCCAAACTGAGCCAAGCACACTGTTGCACAATCCAGGCTCATTTAGCTAACCGACCTAGGTTTGAGGCTCGGTCTTGGTACACAAACAGAAAAATTGAACTTAGGCCCAGCTCTTAGTAAGCCAAGTTTATAAGTGAACCAAAGTATCTCCACTCAAATACAGCCACACCCAAGGATGAATGCAATAACAACGTAGTATGAAAGTGAACCTTGGACTAGACCACCATGTGTTCCAGAAAACCCCTTGATCATATTAAGAGAAACTTCTTCAACAAATGAGGGTGCTGGCAAGAATTTAGCAGGTTCCTGAGTCCTTCCATATAAGCATTAGCTTTGGTTCATTTGAATATGCAACACCTATCAGACCCAAAAATCAATCTAAAATTACTAGTCAATTCTAAACATGCTACTTGTGCTAGATGATCATGGGATACTGCTGGAGCTCCATCAAAACCGAGCTTTAGAGATCCTACGGGTGGTTAATGCAAATCACACCAGGGCACCTTCGATTATAGGGTGGTATAGCCAATTCATGCTACTTCAGACCAGTCTTGTCAGGCCAAGTAAAAATGCTGACAAAGTCTTTTGTCACTAAGCAATGTAATTCATTCATTATCCACAAACCATATTTATCACAAAATATTCTGCTGTTCCAAAGCACATGAAAGACTGTCAACAGCAGACACACCTCTAGAACAAAATGGGAACCCAAATTTGGCTGCTTTCTCCATGAAGCCCAACAAATACTTTGTAGTTTGTAGCAGCCACAAGTCTTTAATCAGAACCATCAGTAAAATCTTTAATTTTTCGAGTGACCAACTTCCAGTGTGTACTTATGTATTCCACTTTTTATTGCTTACAATGTACTTGCTGACACCAAGTAGTTGGAATAAGGTAATTATTGCTTATTATGTATATGTTAGAGTAATTAAAATTCTCCTCTACCATTTCATTCCCTAAAAGCTCACCATGACCATTATTGCTAGCAAGCACCTTAGTCAAAGTTTTTTAAATTAACTCTTCAAGGAAGCAATCATTTTAGAGGATAACCTTTACAGCCAAGCACTGAATCACAACTAAACTTATCAAATAGATAATTCGGACACCAAACCATATCCTTCTCCCAAGCTACAAGACATGGATCATGGAGCATATACAAGATGACTTCGCACATTTCAGTTGAGCCAAATGAGTAAAACCAAACCAATCCATATGCAAACTAACAAAATATATAAATTAGTGATTATATGACCCATGGAGAATTCATGCAAATATCACACACAATAACAACTCATAAAATTCTTTATAAGAAAACATTTAACCACCATTAAGATTTACCAAGTCATTACAACAACATTACAAGTACAACATAATTGATAATCTCACAAATTCAAAAAGAAAGCCACTAAGAAAATATATGTTTCTGAAATCACAAAACGGCCTAATTAAATAGAACATGGAATTTGAACACTCCCAATTCACTCAATTCAGAGTTTACCAAGCAGTCTTACCAATCATCCACATATGCAGTAATTAAAATCCCAGTCAACATGATAATCTTTTATGTGGGTCATTTCCTCCTGCTATTCACCTTCCACCTTGTCTCCATCTCCACACTTTACACGAGATTTTTCAGTCTCTGATTTCAAGCAAGTAAGGGTTGGGGCCACAATTCAGGTGTCCATGGTTATATAACAGGGAGAACTCTTTTTTTGAAATGAACATTTGAACTTGTACCTTCGTCTAACATGTCTGACAGACTGTCACATACCAACAAACTTAGTGGACAAATCTAGTTCAATCTTTTCCCCTGTTTCCAGGTCTCACATTTAATTCAACATATATGAGCTGTACTCCAAAATCATGCCAAACCAATGATCTTAATTCCAACATAAGGGCATTTGCACCTGACCTTTTTGACACATCTTTGGCAATTCAATTTTTGGTTTTTCCTGGAACAATCTCTTATGATTTTTGAGATTTCCCTGAGTGGACCACCAACAAAACAGTTTGTATTGATTACTCAGTGGGCCAACCTAATGAATGGTCCTAGGAAAAACCAGCCTCCATGATGACAGAGCCACTATAAAGCTGCACATGACATAATTTGTATTTTTTCTTAAATTTAGTTATAAAATGTAAATATCTTCTTTTATTAATGTAACAAACTCATATATACATTATGGGATATCAAGCTACTCAAAATCATCATGTTGAACAACAAGCTTGTAGAAGTACACAAACCAAAATTGGTTCAATATAAACAGATTTTTTTTAACATATATTTTTTCTACAAAAGGTAAAATTTAGTTTTCCTGATAAGTTAAAGGAAACCTAATAACTTACCCAGACCCAGCCTCCATACTGAAAAGATTACACAATGTAGTGCACAGCACCAAAACCCAAAGTTTAAGCTTCAGAGTAAGGAGAAAAAGAAAGAAAGAACAAAAATTACTGATGTGAGAAAAAATTCAGAAGTCAATTTTCCCCACTTCATTATCTTGTCAGAGTTCTGGAAGTAAGAATCCAACAAAATATACACCAACAGGTCTTTGTATGACTTCCAATCAACTCTAATGACCAAATCTGCCCGCCGATAACATAAATTGTTGTGTATCTACAACTATACCCCTTCAAAATCGGACCCAATCCAAAACTTTGAGTATCAGAATTAGGAGAAGAAATAAAAGCATTTCTATAGATCTAAAAGATATAAGAAAAGCTAATTTTATCTATGGAGCACTTTACATCAAATAAATTTGTACATTAAATTTAATCTACAGAAACGTCAAAAGGCATTAATTATTACTTCAAATCAAAACATAAACCTAAAGCTGCAGAACTCCTATAAAAGTCCATAGATCTGTAGAAAATCAAAGTTTAAAACACTTCTACACAAAAACTGTAAACAAAAATTATCCACAAAAAGCAAGCTAAAAGTCCAAACATCAATCAATACAGCTCATAACGAAGTAAAACAACACAATCAAGCAGTTAACCCGATCGATTTGTCTTTAAAACAGAACTTAATTGAAAATAAATAAATTAAAAATAGAAACAACGACAACAATTACTACAAGAATCCAACACACAAGTTTTTTAGCAAAATAAAACTGCTTGGTTCTCAAAATCCAAAGAAAAAAAATCAACAAAACCTAAATCTCAAAATGATATATAATAAACCAAACAGAACAAAAAATATATGCATATATTTCATGGACGATGCACAATTCATCACCGATCAAATATCGGACACAAAAACAGAAAAGTATGTAGAGCATCAGAAACTAAATAAACCATCACATAGAACAATCTCCCCCACCCCAAAAAAAATCGACACAGGAAGAAGCTCAAAGACAAACATAGATCAGCTCTAATCGAAGGAAAAAAAGAAAGAAAATTTACCTGAGAAATCGCAACGACATCGAGAGAGGATTCGTCCAACGGTTGCGAATTCAAAGAGAATTTGAAGATTTTTTAAGATTTTCTAAGATGAAAAAATGAAGAGCAGAGAAAGGAAGATGGAGAAGAGAAAAGAGGTAGAACGAGAGCACTCCGACGAGGAAAATAAAGAGATAAATATAGATAGAAAAAGGGAGATTAATTAGTGATTAACGATAACAAGATTAAGTTTTAATTACGCAACGTATTAGAGAGTTATAGAGAGAGAGAGGTGAGCGAATAAACCGGATGCTGAGCTGGTAAACGGCGACGTCTGTGTCGGCTTAGTATATGTGAAGAGTCGATAACATAGCCGGCTTTATGGGCGGGCCCGACCCCTCGCGTGACGGGCGACGGTTATTTATCTCTCTTGTTGTCTTTTCTCTATTCTCCGGTGGAGAATACTCGACCACATGCGATAGGTCCCGCGCTTTCGCAGCACGCACCACGTTCAAACCTACAGCGGATTTCCTGCAGTGTCAAAATTTGCCGCTACACTGAAGCACCAGGGTGTTGAGTGACACGTGGTAAAAAAGTAAAAACCATGCACCTGTTTTTTTCACTTTTGGACACATGTCATTAGGGGTGTTGGCAATTCGTGTTGACGGGGCAGGTTCATATCCTGTAAAGATACGGGTATTATATGGCTCAACCTGAACCCAACCCATGTATTAATTGTGCCAAAGCGGACCATCCACTTTTATCGGAAACACGCTTACAGTCAACCCCAACCTGCTTATTTTCTGTTGGATTTGTGTTGGTAGGTCAGACTCGTGCTGTATCAAGTTAAGGGCATCTGACCATACGAATCAACCCAAATCTGATCCATTTCTTAATTGTGTCAAATCAGGTTGATTCACTTTTACCCAAAACATGTTTATGGTCAACCTTAACCCATTTATCTCATGTTGGGTTCACGTCGGGTTCACATGTCATGTCAAACATTGCCACTCCTACATGTCACAGCCATGAATATGGGTTTTTTCACCCAAACTTCAGTCAAATCACACCCACATTGTGGCTGTAACTGTAAAAAAGATTTTGAACTGTAGACAATCCTCCCTGCAGCCACAAACGATGTTCATTTTTCTAACTTGTAACAGGATCGTCTACTATTCAAACTCCTCTACAGTCTACAGTTACAAATGGACCTATAAAAGCCACATATGTTTTTCACTGTAGGGTTTGAATTTCAGCCAAATCAAAACCATGTTTGTGGCTGTGATAGGCCTATTCATGACTATAGAGGAGTTTGAACTGGAGATAATCCTCTACCGATTGCCTTTTGAACGAAAGTATTCAGATTTTCAAAGTTGTCATTCTTTGTCAAAACCTTTAATCATACATCGGATAGAAAAATAAAACAAGCAAATGTGCTCTTTGACATAGCTAGACTTGTGTTTATGGGAACCACTCTCATATGTGACAGTTTAGCATAATGTTTACCGCAACAAATTGTATGAGTAAAGGCCTAGATGCAAAGGCATTTTAGGCATGCTTTATTCAAGGGGTCACAATATTCCTTTTTGATAAGGTTCACACATGAGTCTAAGAGGATTGAGCTTATTAGACTTAGCATACAATGCATACGTACAATTTATAAATATCGGTTCTTGGCATACAATGCTCGCTGACTTAACCCTCCATGAACGATGTGTTCATGCAGGCAGCAAGCAAGCTATTCTTCGCGGCTTGACTTCTCTGTGCACAGAATTTGTGCACAATGCGTGTCGTGTGCAAGGACCTGGCAGTCCTACATCAGCACCGAAAAGTGATTCACACTTTTTGGAGCATGTGCTTATCATTTTTTGGTGCTGATGCAAGCACTGTCAGGTTCTGCACATGCAATGTGCATGGATTTTGTGTACACAGAAACCAGAGGTATTCACTGATGTTAATGAGCCAAGACTAGCCTACTACCAACCAACCCTTCTGTGCACAAACTAATACACATTGGGAACATATAGGTTCATTGAATCAAAGACATATCTAAGTCAATAAAGCATGGCTGAGATGGGAATGGTTCAACTACTAAACGATGTGAGAGAAGCTAATGGACAAAAGCCCAACAGCTCTCTATATAATGGGCTAAGAGGGAGCTAATTGTTAACAATTGAAGAGGAGTTCCCCAAAAGTGGCGTGTGACTGACTAGGAGTGGCTTCACAAAAGGAAAGCAGTCGTAAAGCACTTGACAAAATTGAAACAAGTTCTGGAATATTTTAGAGCATGTTTTTGAACTTCCGATGTTTGGGCATCAGTTTTAAGAGAGGTTTCATTCATCTTTATTGGATAATGTGAACCGTAGTGAGATTGTGAGTTGAATCCAAATTTGATTGAACACCAGAGTTAGTCTAGCAATAAATCTTTTATACAATCAGTTAGGAGGTCTGGACATTCTTCAAGAAACAATAATAATAATACTTTGATTGACTTGTTTTTCACTTAGTTAACTAAGTTGATTTGTTTCAACACTTGATTTTTGGGTTTGGATTATGTGAGAACGAATCTCGTGAGAACAGTGAAAAAGGCACCAGAGGGGCTGACGCATCAGTACCGAAAAGTGATTTGCACTTTTTGGGGG
>JAOXJP010275444.1:0-19868 GCA_025762735.1 Platanus orientalis
ACAGAGTGAGGTGGTGCAGAGGATACGACTCCCCTTTATTTATATAAATATAGGGAAAGTGTCTCAAAATCAGAGAGAGGATTGTATCTGCTCCTCTTAACTTCCGCTCCTCTCTGTACCATGTCAGAGGCAGGCACGTCAGCACTGACAAGTGATTTTCGCTTTTTGGAGGGTGCATATCACTTGTCGGGGCTGATGTGCCCGCTCCTTGACACGGTGCAGAGATGAGCGAAAGTTAAGAGGAATGGATACAATCCTCTTTCTCGAATTCAATCTGAATGACCTATTTATAAGCCAACCGTCTAAAAAACAAAAATTTTGTACCCATATTTTTTTACCCGATAAGTGTCAAATTAAATCTATGTGGAGAATAAGACTTTAGTGGGTTATATAGGCTTTCTTGGGTTTATGAGGAACTGTGCCACCACACTTTTATTATAGTTGTTTGGTTTTAGATCATAATGAAATCTTCTGGACTTATTGTTTTCGTCTGTGGATGTGGACTTCAAGTTGAACCATGTACTTTGTGTGATTGTTGTTTTTGTTTTTGTTTTTTCTTCCCTTCTTAATTTACTTACTTACAAACTTCAAATCTCGGTTTCCTCACAACATAAAGAGTAATGGAGAAATCAAATTAATAAACTATTTTTCCATCAATTACAATTATCCAATCTCCAAACATGTTTGTGCAACATATCACCATCTCACACATCAAAAGTTTCAAGAAATAAAGCACCCACGAGACACTGTGAATGAAATAAAGAAGAAAACGAGAAACCATGAACATCACATACCAACAAAAGATAGGAACGTGCTTTTCTTTCTCAGTGCTTCCGGAGAGCCAAAGCAGAAATCACGATCAGCAACATAAAGATGACAGCTGCAATAAAAGAGGCCACCACAGCCCCACTGATGCGTTGACAGAAGTCATCGAACTGTTGACAGATGGCCAACCAATTGGCACTTGCATTCCCGTTGTGAGCCAAGTAGACAATCGCAGCGGCCGAAGCAGCTCCTGCTGTCGTCAGAGTGACCATCACCTTCGATATATAAACAAAGAAGATTTCACGTAAGGGATTGGGGAATAATTAAAACACTTCTAATAACTGATATGCTATGATTAAGCTTACTGTGTCGAAGGCCAGTAGAAGGAGCCTCGCTCTCACTGCATGTGGCCGAACGATGCAGACGATGGAGAAAGGCAGGGAGAGGATGAGGTAACTGCCGGTAATGGCATTTGCAATCACGAAAAACCTGTACGTAATGGAATATAAGAAAAATGTTGTGCGAAAACCGTATATTTTGAGTTTGTATACAACAAAACAGAAAAAAAGAATATAACCAAAACAATAATCACACAAAGCATATATATACAATTTATGGCTTGAAGTAAGGCAAAATATAAATAAATAAATAAAATTAAACAACGGACAAGAGAATTTCATAACAAACATAAATGAAAAGGATCGTCTCGTGGTCACAAGTTATGTTGTAGCTCCAAGAGACTTACACATCCCAAAAAAATGAAAATCACCGTCCAAAAAAGTGCTATTCATCCAAAAGGATAGTCTCCTGTTTACAAATAATCTTGTGAGCTTCAAGAGACTTACACATATCCAAAAAAGTGAAAATTACTCATTTTTTTAAAGTATGTACGTAGTTTACAAGAAACCATATGTGTGCGTCTCCTAAGCCAAGAGATTTCTTGTGCCCAGGAGAGGAACTTGACCGTGGCATAGTTTACAAGAAACCATATATAATCCATGAAAAATCTTATTCTCCTCACGATTCTGGTTGGACGGGGGCAACAAGCCGATCTTTGTCTAACTCATTTTGGGCTTGTTACATGAAGGCTAAGAGTGAAAATTGGCTTAGGCTCGCTTAGAAAACTTTTAGTAAGCCGAGCTTTCAACGAGCTGAGTTCAAATCAAGGCTCGGGTTCAACTCATGACGAGTCAAGATCTAGCTCGTTCAAATCAAGACTCAGGCTCGACTCATGACAAGCCAGGATCTGAACTGAGCCTAGTCGTCGCCACCCCTAGGGTCAGACCTCAAAACGAGTCAAAATACTCGTCATTCGGATTTTTCTGAGGATTGGGTTGGATTCGAGACAACTTCACAACAACCCATAAAAAAAATGTACGAAAGAAAGTTTAGAAATTTAGAGAACGCAGCCACAAAAAAAAGAAAAAAAGAAGAGGGATTCGATATTCTTAGGAAGATCCTCAAAAAGCCACTAAAAATTAGGTGAGAACGAATCTTGTGAGAACTGTGAAAAAGGCATCAGGGTACGGACACATCAGCGCCAAAAAGTGATAAGTGCCCCCAAAAAAGTGCAAATCACTCTTCGGTACTAATGCATCAGCCCCTCTGCAAGAGGAGTACTTACGTAAAAGTGGGGAGATCGTCGTAGCTGGCTTGGAACTGCAAGAATTGAGTGAAGAAGGGGAGCGTCTGATCAGTTGTTCCCATGGTAATGGTACCTGTAAGAGCAGCCGCTATAGCAACTATCCTTAGAATGAAGTCGAAAATGGCGAGACCCTTCTTCCATCCTCCCTTCCCGTGCTTGGTAGCCAATGTGGTGGCGATGACCGGAGCAACTGCGGCAGCTTTTCCTTTGGAGTCCCTGCTTGTCTCTTCGATATTGATCGTGGTTGTCTCACCGCTCTTCATTTTTGTTTATGGATTTTGTGGTAGAGAGGATGGAGAGAAGATAGGGAGAATGAGAGAATGTAAGAAGGAGAGATATATTGTTAAAGGGAAGTCGAGAGCTTGTGATGAAGATGCAATGGTGGGTGAAGATTATATAGAGGATTAGATAGGCGATTTTAGTTAATGGGTTAGTAATGTTTAGTATTTAGTATGATTGGATTTAGGTGTTGTCAAAGCTTGCTGGTGAGCTAGGGGAGTTGTTGCTTACTTAATCCACTTCATAAGAAATTGGGCTTTGGTATTCCTACATCTCCAAGGTAAATGAAATGGCAGTTGGCTAGGTTCTCTTATGACTTCTACAATGATACAAGGATGATCAGAACAAGCAGGGGTGTGCGGACCCACATGTCAGATGGTAAGCCTTGAATATTTTCCCGATGGAATGATCTTAACCGCTTGATATCCATTCATTCGGCCAGATCATAATTGTGATTGATAGGCAAATAAATTCTCTGATGGTGGCTATCTTCGTCCACATCAAGTATATTAACTCTAACCTCTCCTACAACTTTAGGGTTTGAGGAGAAACAGTTAATTGCTTAATTTAAGATGGTATCAGAACAGTTATTCTCTGGGCACTCACACCTAAGGGGAGTGTTTAAATATATTAAGTATATAATTCTAACCATCCCTACAACCTTAGGGTTTTAGGAGAGACTTAATTGCTTTATTTAAGACTTTCAACAACTTGTAGTGGGTATCAACCATTTTCCATGTTTATCAACATTCAGAAACAGTCATAGGCATCAGTCCTCAATAATAACCTCATATTGAGGGTATACCATATGAAGAGAAGAGTAATAAGTATTTTTTTTTTTTTTTTTCCCGTCATGTATGAGGGTAAATTTGTCAGAACAAATATTTCAGTGACAATGGAGAGGGTGCTTATTAAATGAGATCCTTCTAAGAATTTGAATTTATTGCCCAATGCCCGTGTTTCCCTTACGACTGGACTAACATGAACCGGGAGGTAACTTAATGGAACCTAGAAAATGAAAAAAGAGGAAAAAAAAAAATTTGAAAACGTTACGTGGACAAAAGCGGTACTGGGATTTATTATATGAGTGGGATTATATGATAGTGATACCGCTTTATCAACTCCTCCATGTATTGTATAATGAGCAATCATACCTCGAAAATTCCTTTTATATGACATAAAGTTAGAGCAGTTATAGTAGGAAAGTGAGATTCAATACTAAATGATCCAACTAGCCTACACAATATCACTTTGGCGATGTCATTTACAAATGGGGTGCCCTTTCCTAGTATTGTAGAGCGAATAGTTCTTAAAAATGAGTTTTTTCAACCAAAAAACAGGTGTACCCTGTTTCTCAAAATCTTGGCTATCACAAAAGCAACACACTTAATACCCCCCACCCCAAAGAAAAAAAAAGCCATACAGTTATTTGGAGAAAAAATTGACAATATCATTTACCCATAAAAAAATATGCAAAATAATGGGTTTGACCTTGAGGTTAGAGGTCTTGTACACATGTCTGGGCCACAATATCTGGGTTCACAATACCCTGAGGATTTGGTGCACCCCCTTAGAGAATGCCTTAAGATCCCCCTACATCAGTGCCGAAAAGTGAAATCACCCCCTAAGAAGGTTAAATGATTTTTTCTGATGCTGACGTGTCCGCCACTGATGCAGGGCAGACCTTAGGCACTCTCTAAAAGGCACACAAAATCCAAACCGTTTTTTGCTCAGGATTTGGTATGAACCCTTAATATATGAATAAGGTCCGCCTGACATCAGGGGTGGACACATCAGCACCAAAAAGTGAAAAGCACCCCCCAAGAAGTGTAAATCACTTTTTCAGCACTGATCTGTCCCCCCTGATGCCGGGCGGACCTTGTTCGTTCATTAAGGGTCGCACCAAATCTGAGGTCATAAAAATGTGGGTTATTGGGTTAAAAACCTAAAAAAGAGTTCAAATGAACATTTGCTCCCTATTTAAAAGAAGCACCAAATTCAAAAACCCATTATGTGTCAGCATGTAGTGTGGGGACAAACAAATTTGGGTGTAGCGATCCTTTCCCATTTGATAAATGTCCTCAGAAACCACTGGCATCAATGATCAAGCTCCCCTTTGTTGAAGATGCAGCCTGATTAGCAACTGAGATTACTGTTGATTGACGAGTACTGTTTATGTGACATGTGCACCCTTGCCACGCCCAACAAACTCTGAGCTTGCTAAGGGTGCAGGGAGCGACACTGGCCCTAAATTTTTGGAGGGGTATTTTGAGATTTTACTTCTACAGTTGCTTGTATAAAAGAATTAAAACATGCTTTTGAGTGAATAGTTTTTGCAAAGAACGAGTGAGTGGAAGCAAAAAAGGAGACATCCGTTGGAGCAAATTGTCACCATTCTTCTTGAACACTGAAATCGTTGCGAATTCATGTAGGCAATTGTGCGTGCGTCACTGCATCTTGTTTTTGTGCCTTGACACCCTTCACTTGGCATCCATGTCATACAACAATGGGACTCTTAACTAAACTCCTGGCCTGACGCCTTCCATGCTGTGACTTAGCGGAATCTGATCATTTATCATACACGCCTCTATTAATCTTGTCTTCAATCCCTTCCTGTTCAGCAGCCGCGGACCAGTTTTATCCAGAGAATCCTCCAAGGCTGCAGTTATTGGGCCACATGGAGAGTGGCAAATGGTTGATGCAACACACTGAACCTATAGATGGAGAACCTCTCTACTAGACGGCCAGCGCGGCTAGCATCGATGATGATTACATCGTATCGTGAGCAGCTTCGTTTCATGGTTCAAGTATAGGAGCCATCCACCCTGCCACTTAGATTTGGTGTTGTAGTATTGTTCTTGAAAGCGTGTTAAGAGTTTTTTTAAGGGCAAAACTGCAAAGGGATGAGATATAATAAACCTTGTTGGGCTCGAATACATACAGGAAGAGGTGTGGGAAGTTTTTATTTTTGATTGATAACGAAAAGGGTTTATTGAATAGAAGCGCTCGTAAGAAGTGTGGGGAGTTGCCGTGAGAAACTGAGATGAAACACAAACCAGAAAGGATGGTGAGATGGTCTATCCTGAGATTTATTTATTCTTGACATTATATTAAGCATTGAAATACTACACAGACCACGACTAATATCTTTCCATGGATTTAAACCCATAACCTCTCAAAAAGAAAAGGTAACTGTAACCACCAGGGCAATGGAGCATAGGATGTCTTCGTCTTCCTGCTCCTCTTTTTCTGTCTGTTTTGCTTGTAGATACACTCATGCCAAGCGAATATCTACCTCATTCATGCCAACAGAAAGAGGGGGCCTGCAGCTCCAGGAAAAAGGATTTGCTCTTCTGAAGGAAAAAAAAGGCATCCACCGGAAAAGGGGGTATACAGAAAATCTTTAATTTTCACTTCTAGCCAATACAAGTTATCACTGATATTTGAGATGAGAAGGTAGATACAATAGGGTTCAGACCAAACCAACCACTAAATTAATAAAGAAGTTCAAATTTACAAGCCACTATCACACATGATTGGGCAAAAGATCTACATGATAAATCATACCTAAAAGCACCTTCAGCATCACCTCTGTTTCAATTATTCATATTCCAACTTCGCACATAAAAAAACACTTATGATTGGCTGCCGCAGTACATTTTCCCAACATGTAATATCCTATGCAAGCAAGCTCCGTGCTGTCCCCATGGCTTTCATCAAAGTAACAAAATTCCAGCAAATGTCGCTGTCAATATACATAGGAATAGGAGTAACTGGCAGAAGCAATCCAAATATGAATCTTCTGAAGCTGTCGCACATAATACATCCAAGCAATAACCACGACATACCACAGAGCACTCAGCAGACTCGGCTCATTTCAGCTTACTTGATTCAAAATCTAATTAATCTGACCCCTCCTTCCTTCACAAGAAAAATGGTTCAGTCGGATGGTTGGACGGGAATGTATCCATTAGTCTTCATAGATGCTGGAGAATTCTCCCTTAGGCTTGTGATTCTTGTGTGCTCAGAGATTTTCACAGATGACTCTTCAGGAACCAAGTGTTGCTGCTCCTGCTGTGGCATTTCCATGTGACTTAAAGATGGCACATCACCTCTACAGTACCTGTGCCATAGGTTCCGATACGTTGCCTCCAAACCAAGGGTGAAGTTCGGTCCATCACAGACTGGGGACTTGATCATGAGATCCCGAAGGCTCATCCTCAGGTTTGAGAGAGCTGTAATATCGGAGGCCAATTTCAGTGCCAGCTGAACATACTCATCTTCAGTTTTCGCAATTAGATGTCCCAAACCTGTATTCCAATTAACCGAACACACTCTTTAAATATAGAAAATGGTATAACAGCAAGCATAAGTACTGCAAATAAAATAGCATAAGCAACAACTAATGCCCAGGAACATACATAAACCCAACACGTGAAGTTAATGATTTGAGCTAGATGGCCTCAGGCTGAAGAGTTGCCAGAGAAAAAAACGTATCAAAAATTACTTGCAGATAAAACCATCATTGTGCCTGAGTAAGTGTAATCTGAAAACCTAGATGATATTGCCGTTATTTAAGAGTTTAAGTATTAACCAAATGATACAGAAATTAGAGAATTTAGATTTCCGATATCCTGCCAGTGGATTACCATATGCGAGAACCTAAAGAATGATCCTCTGCTAGGAACCCTGGTGACTCACAGGTGAAGTTTTAGATCAAATTTGACAAGTTCTAAAGAGGGGAAAAAACAATTTCTACACCTCAAATCTGCTCTTAAGAGAACTACCACACTTTTTGGTTGCTTTTTTTTTTTTTGAGAAAGATACGGAAATATATTAAAAAGGCCCACCAGAGACAAAAAGCAAATAGCATGAGAAATGCTAAGGGACAACAACAGGAAATACACAACATGAAAAATCCCCCTATCCCATTCGAACATCCACAACTCAAAAGGGATACTATCCCTAGAAGAGGAAACTGAGAGCCAATTGTGGATCGTAGAAAGTGTAGCATCCAACACCCTCCTAGATTACCCATGAGTGCCCTCAAACAATCTTCTATTACGCTCTTCCCAAACTGACCACGAAAGAGCTGTCGGAATTAAACACCAGATTTGCCTGCCTAATCTGCTCCAATCACTGCCATGCCGAGAGGGCCAACACTCGCACAATCCTCTGAAAGAATCAGGTTGGACCCAAGCCACACCAATTCGATCCAAGAAATAATTCCACAAATGGGATACCCAAGGGCAATGGAGGAAAAGGTGGCCCGAAGATTCACCCGCTGATATGCTCAAACAACACCAATTGGTAATCCACATCCCTCTGCGAATAAGATTGTCTATAGTTGGAGCCCGATTCCACCATAATCTCCACAAAAAGAAAAGACACTTTGAACTGAATCAAGGAGTTCCACACAAATACCAGGAGAAACACCATGGATTTGAGGACAGAGCGCATCATACATAGAAGAGACAGAGAACCCCCTATCCTTATCACAGACCCAAATCAATTCGTCCTCCAGCTCCTGCACACCAATCTGGTAATTCTCTATCCTTATCACCCCCTATCCTTTTTTGTTGCTTTCTGGATATTTTTCTGACTAGAATTTAGTTATTTCCAAAATGATACCAAAGAATATTGGATAAAATAAGTAGGCTATTCTGAAAGCCATGTTCGTGAATCACAATGGGCCTTTACAAGTGTAGCCAAGCATAACCATTAAAACCACCTTTAGCTACACAGCTGCTTGCTCTGAGAAACAGACTAGACCTGTATCACCCCAGCAAACTATAGGGCAGATTCTGCTATCTGTTGCTGTTTTCTTGATACATAAGGATCTTCTGAACCACTCCTGTGCTTCCTCTTGCTCTATATGTCATTTTCCCAAAAAAACAGAGCAGAAAATGTGCCAGACAGCTGCACCAAGTAGAGGAAAAACTGAACCCACCAACCCACCACTGAGTTCTTCCAACTAATTGGAGTAATCACCAAGACAGATGAAATTTGTGCATAATAAAACAAAGAATTGTAGTTAAGAAGTTGTGCCAATAAATCTTCATAAAAGGAGGTTAAAGATTGTATAGCTGAATAATGACTTCAGTAGTGAACTAGCAATTATTATGCTACAATACATCAGAAACTTCTGGATGAAAAGAATATTGTATGACCACTACTTCCATAACTAGTACTCCAGCATCAGAGAGAGAGAGAGAGAGAGAGATGTTATTCTGTTAAAACGTCATCATCCAATTTCTCAATAATTAATCAGCAATAGTCGAGGAGATTG
Organism: Platanus orientalis; assembly: GCA_025762735.1. Lineage (NCBI taxonomy): Eukaryota > Viridiplantae > Streptophyta > Magnoliopsida > Proteales > Platanaceae > Platanus > Platanus orientalis. The sequence continues at coordinate 8,979 of JAOXJP010275444.1, forward strand.
GTAGACAAGGATTCTAAATAGCGATGCCTATGAGGTAATGAAGTAATAATGTTGCAACTTCCCCTCAGAAGCATGAATGTGCAAGTGATGGTTCCAAAAATTGATAGATGAAATAAAACATAAAATTGTGATAAAAATAATAATAGATAAGACATTGAAGTGACTACATACCCAAAAGAAATAGGACGTTTTTAGTCATCCAAAAGCAATCTAGGAAAAATGCTACAGAAAAATTTTCAATGCAGAAAAGAGAGTTGCTCACCAACTTTGCTGAGAAGACTAACACCAACATTATGGGCATGCACTGAACCTGCCATGGTGACACATGGAACCCCCATGAACAAAGATTCACATGTTGTAGTTGTTCCCGCATACGGAAAAGTATCCAAGCTATATGGAAAAGAAAATATCAAGATTAAGAATATCCTCAGTACATATACATGCTGGCAAAACTAAGAACCAACTACAAACAAGCATATTTACCTTCTAAAAGTAAAGGGATAAAATAAAGTGAATAACAACCCAAGGATTCTCATCAATTTATCCACTCCATACCACACGCAAATCAGAAATTGTATTAAATGCTATCAAACCAAAGAAATGGCATGGCTTTGAAAAGAATGCCTTGCAGCCCCATGTGGCAATGGCTTGATGGGAAAATACTGTCCTCCCTACCTATGCCATGTTAGCCCCATGTGGCAGGAATCATGCCATCCTCATTTTCTTGTTTGCACATTTTGTTTATTTTAAGAGATCATATCCATGGCTACAGATTCGGCAGCTAATGTCAATGACATAACTTGGAGTTCAAAATTAAATCAAACAAGGAATTAAGTGCCATTAGCTGCCAACAAATGTTGCCTGTAGCCATGCTTATAATCCCAGGAAAGAAATTAAACGAGCAAACAAGAAAATGAGGGAAAAAGTGGCAAACAGGAAAAGGAGCCATTTCAACGTTCACTAGTCTGTATTTTTCTAGTTTCTAAAAAAAGTACAGATTTATGATATCACATCCAGAAAGTAAATATAATAAAGATGCTATACAATAACAATTCCGTATTAAAGCCCCAGAACTAGAGTATTTTCATTTTAATAATTGACAGGTAATCACAGAATCGCCTCCTTTACAGATATAGTAATTGTTTGTTAATGATTAACCACCTACAATATAACAGGACTTTGCAGTTTAACAATGAACATAATAGAAAAAGGACAGATATCAGGAAAGACCAGCGAAATAACTTCAGAAGGTCTTTCCAGTTTTGATATTCAAGCCAACTTCCAAAAACAAACATTAATAAAAACAAACTATAGCTATATAACAAACAGAATCCAAGAGAATAAAGGTAAACTAGAAGTACAACTCTATCCGATTTGCCAAAAAGGAAACAAATATGAAGCAAGAAAGGACATCTTTGACTTGTTTACAGACTAACAGAGGAAACTCAACTCAAAATATTACCTAATGTCCATAAGGGCATATGCTTGCATATGGTCATGGTTGAGAAGGATTAGTGGCAGAAGATCAACACGCAGTGATTCAAGTCCCAACTGCTCCAGTGTTGAAAGAAATCTCTGTCTTACACTATCACAAGAGAAAGGCTTACACTTTACCACTAGTCGGGAATTTGGAACTGCGCACAATATTCTTGCCCAAACTCGCAAGACTTTTGGTGTTATCTGGAAAAAAGAAAAGTTCAAAATAAAAATAAAAATATTAATTATCCAAGCACACAACACTTTCACCATTAATGAGAACTGAACGAGCAAACTTAACAGGTTTGTGTGTTTCTTGTCCAAACCAATACCTTTGCTAGATTATTGAAGCTTCCGAAAGTAATAAAACCATTAGAAAGAGCAGGGGCTGGAGCAACAGGCCCAGCTTCAGGAGATGGCGTATAACAAAGGAAGCATTCAGGTAACCGAACTAACTCTTCAACATGTCTGCCACATAATAAAAATTTATTCATGGATACAGTATAATACAAAGAGACGTAGAAAATTTATTCAGTTCCTGTTAGAAAGTAAAAATGTATAACAGCAAAAAGTGAAAATATAGCTTACTTCTGCCTTGTGTCAGGGGGGTCAGCCAGTGAATCAGTGATTCTGTAGTTAATGGTTGGCAAACCAGTTGTGTTTGGGTAGCCAATCCACGTCACCTGCAGTAGAAGAAAGCCATAAGATACAAAGCGAATGAAACTTATGATTCGGTACCAGTGGGAGATCAATAGATCAAGCAATTCAAACAAGCAACACTTGATAACGCAAATAAGCAGATACTTTATCATAGCAATTAAAGTAAGCAAATTTTAAAAAAAATCCCTATTTACTGAAACATGTGGGTTTCAGCCAAAGTTGAAGGCCTTGTGTTCGATAGAATATCGAGGGAAAGACAAGAATAGCTCGGAAGCCCTTTTCTCACAGAAGAGGTGGTGGTGGCCCTTCATAGTTTGAAAGATGATAAAGTGCCAGACCTTGATGGTTTTCCCTCAAAATTCTATGTTGATTTTTGGGATGTTATTGGAGTTGATGTGATGGAGGCCCTGGAGGAGTTTCATGAGAATGCTTTGTGGTGTCAAAGTTTGAGTGTTTCCTTCATTTATCTAATTCCAATGAAAAAAGAGGCAATAGAGATACAAGATTATAGACCGATTAGTTTACTGGGAAGTTTATACAAGCTTTTGGCCAAGGTGCTATCCCGAAGGCTGGAGGAAGTCATGGAGGTTGCATCGGAGAGTCAATGTGCATTTGTGATGCAGACACATGTCTCAAGGAGGCACCTTCCAGGTGTATCAAAGGAGGAGGAGGAGGAGGAGGAGGAGGGGCGGCCCCTTGCCATGCTTCAAGTAGGGGCCCTACTCCTTTGGACATGAGATAACCATAGACACTTGGCAGGCTACCCTACTTTGGGTTTTATTTCAGTATTAGTTAATTTGTTTAATTTTTTATTTCAACGCACAAGTTGTATGGGAGATAATTAAACTTTTATTAAATGGGGGGGGGGGGGGTAGTTGTTAATTTGCTTTTACATAGGAGTTTTTACTTATTTTTTAATGTCCATGACTTATCTCGTAATTTTTGAGTGGGAGAGGCACTTTAAAACCTCTCCACACATTTAGAAAGGCATTGATGATTATTATTGAAAGCAAATTTTCTGGTTTCTCATTCTTCCCACTGCTGAAATTTTATCATGAGTGTGTGTGACTGAACCGAAATCAGGAGTGGTTTCCCCTTTAGGGTTTACGTGAACTAGGTCGAGGCCTAGGTAATCCTCTCTTTTCCATCTTTTTCTTTCTTAGTCTTAGTATAAACTAGCTGTTTTCCGCACATCCCGCCTAACAACATGCTCGAGCTTTTGTTCTGCATCATTTTTGGTATCAGAGCAAAGTTTTCAGTTGGTTCCATTCCAGCTAGGGTCCTTGGATTGATGCTAGACTATTTCTCTAAACAGATTCTTATCTCTTCTTCTCCTTCTTTCTTTCTTCTCCATCATTATTCCCTAATTTCCCAAGACCTGAAACCCCAAACCAAACTTGTTAATCCAATTCCCCATTGCTTCCTTTCTTTGAAAATTCAACAGCACATCAACCAAAAAAAAAAGAACCATTCGGCCACCCGGCTCATTGTCCTTCACATCCAAAGCTGGCAGCAGCCATGGGAATCTAATCCCATTCGTGAGTTGCTTAGGGAGTGGATTGTCAGTTTTGCCCTCATATAATCTCAACTTTGAGGGGTGATATTTTAGTCCTTGTAGTTGTTTGAAAAATCTGTGGGAGTGGTGCTGAAACGTGTACACCTTGTGGCCCCTCCTTGGCGGTTGAGTGAGGCCCACACATCATTCGCATACTTCCCTTCAAATCCGTCAAAATCACCCTTAAGAAGGGGAGAGTCCTAAAGAGAGTGTTGATTTAGTCAAACACTACCCAGCAATACTCCCACACGTTTTGGGTTGGAATAAAAGAGTCCCCACTTTTTTTGGGCTATTTAAGAGGATTTGCAAATCTAAAAAAGGGGATATGGTGTGATATTCTGTGGGTCCCCCAAATTGGCTAAGAATCTTTCTATGAGAGGTTATTTAAAGAGAAGACAGCCCATATAATCCCCACACGATTTGGCTGCCTTTTAAAGAGTCCCTATCCATTAGGACTCTTCATTAAAAGAGAAATATCGCAGAATTTCCAAGAAGGCTTATACGATCAGCAGGTGGGCCCCAATAGTGCCACCTAAACACTTCTAAAAGTGGTGTTTAAAAAGGAGGAATCTGCCCAGAGCTTCATTACATGATTTGGCTGCCTAAAGAGTCCCAACGACTTGGGATTCTTCTCTTTTAAGAAGTTTTTTTTCCAGATTTTGACAAGGCAAGGTATGCAATTACCATGTGGGACCATTCTTAGGCCACATAAGCGTCCAATCAAAGAAGTTTGAGAGGAAAAGTTGATGCTCAGAAAAGTTCATGCTTGGTGGGAAATTTTATAGTCCTTGAAAAATTGGATTCTATAATTTGAAGGTATTTGGCTGGAAAAGAAAGGCACGACTAGACAGAAGTTCCTTCTTCTCTAAGGCCCGTGACAGTGACAGAAGACCTACTGCAAGCTAGGTTGTCAAGACTTGAAGTTCTGGCTGCTGCTTGCCTACTCTCTCAACTATGAACGGAAGTACAGGTCGGAGCAGGGTAGAGCATTAACAGTGTGGTTTTAGAAGAAGATTCTGTCCAGAAAGATTTCACACGTGGAGGCAGCCATACATAGAGTCCTAATGCAAATGAACTCTATGGTTTTGAAGCATTCAAGAAGGTCAAAGTTCTGCATGATGGGCATTGGTTTCTTCTTTTCTTGGTAGCCTGCAATACATCAACTCAAGCACATCAGTGACAGCTTTGAGGACTCAGGCTTCTACATGTATTGAGGTTTGCTCCATCATCAAGTTAGCTATTCACACTTGGATCTCGTCTACAGTCCAGCATGTGCTTCAGCCTCTATAGTATGATCATTCTATTGTGCTGATTCCTTCAGCTTTTAACTGTAATCCCATATAAATACCCTCTCTGCCAGCCCCTATATAGCACCAAAACAGTCCTATTAGACACTTTGATTTGCTGTACAAGTCCCATTACACAAAACAGCCCCTATATTATCTTACTGTTGACTTTATTCATACATATTTGACATAGCTTTCTCCCTCAGCTTATACAATTAAGTTTACAGCCTGCATGAGGTCCCTAAGCTTTGAACTGTGATAATTACTCCTATTTCTATCTGAAATCACCATGTTATGCAAGTAGCTTAATGTCCCAACTTTATTGATAACCTTAGCAATCACTGCTGGTCATACTTGTGGTTTTGGGACTGTAACTCCAGAAACACCACAAAAATCCTACCTGATCATCTCCACATTATTGTTGTTCTACACTTTACACACAGTGTTGTCACACAAACTTGGCTCCTATATACGATCTCTTAGCTGTCCAAGAAATCCAGTATAGGTTGCTGCTCATAGCATAATTGGACAATGGGTCCTAGGAAACCACTTCCTTTGGGAGCATACATCAAGAGACTTCCTTCAAGGACTTTGGAGCCACTAAAGGCTGAATTATGGGAGATACAGGCTGGTATGAAAGTCATTGAGTGGAGAAGAAGGCATGGGTATGAGTATGACCTCATGGAGTTTTGTGATCTCAAGAATAAGCAAAGTCTTGTAATCATGACGATTCAAGAGCGTGAATATGAGCAGAATAAAAAAATAGAAGATGAACTTGATAGTGCACTCCATGCCATTTATAAGAGCCTAGTAAAGATGGAAGCTGTCATTGACAAGACCCAACATGATGAGAGAGAAAATAAGCTTGACTCTACGCAAGCAAAAATAGAGTTTGAAGTTGAACCTACTAAGGAAGACAATGAGAACAAGAACGAGGTTCAAGAGTTCCATGATAAAGTCTTGTTGAAGCATGAGAAGAATAGTGAAGAAGACAAGTCTCCATGTGAACACGAAGGCTCCAACAATGCTAAAATTGACGTGGGTGATGATCAACCTCTTAAAAAGCTACTTGAAGAGTCTATGAAAGTGGCGGAAGAGATCACTATTGCGGTCCATGTACATGAGCAGCCATTAATTGAACTTCAGGCTTAAGTGGTGGAAGGATTTCAGCTCCGGGTGACTGAAGAGTTTGGGGTGAAGATGGCGGGAGAATATTATGAAGTTTACCCACTTCCAAGCCTTTGTGAGTTGACATGGCAGCCCGATTCAAGATTGCTCACAATGGCTATTTTATCCCATTTTAAAACTCAAGGTCGAGTTATTTTAAACAAGGGGAGTATGATGTGGACATTGGTAATCAAGTGGGTCCCACATAACATGTGGGTGGGTCTCACAAATGTAAGAAGCAAGTGTGACCGTGTGAAGCATCCTTGAAGCTGTTTTTCGTTCTTTTTTATTTAATTTTCTAGCAATATTATCTTGTTTAGGAGTTTTTATTTAAAGGGTTTAATAGTATGGGGTCTTAAATGTAATTAGAGGAGTCTGGGGAGTTTATTTATAAGTTTTATTTTATTTAGAGGTTGTTATTTTAATTTCCTTTGGGTTGATTTTGTAACTTTCTTTGGTGGAGGGTATTCTAAAACCCATCCATACGTTTAGAATGGGATGAATGATTAAATTTGAATAAAATTTTTTTTGGTTTCTCCTCTTCTCAATGCTGAAATTTTAGCATAAGTGTGCGTGGTAAAACCAAAACTAGGAGTGGTTTCCCCTGTGGGGTTTATGCAAGCTAGGTGGAAGCCTAGGTAATCCTTTCTTCTCTATCTTTTCTTTCTTAATCCTAATTTGTACTTGTTGTTTTTTGCACATTCCACCAAAAACATGCTCAAGAGTTTTAGTCCTACATCATTTGCCCTCCTCAGTGTATCTTTTTGGCAGTGGAGGTTGTGGTATTTCTCGTTCTAGTGGTGCGGATTGTTCGAGAGTGCCTATGTTGTCACACCTAAAGAGATTGTGCCTATATCCACAATTGCTAAGTCCTCTGACATTAGGTTTACTAGAGAGGAGATGGACTCGATCCGGCGTCTTATGACCCAACTAAACTCTTCTTTTGAAGCTGCTTCGATCTCTTCAATAGCCTTTGAAGGTACTCCAAACTATGTTCTCAGTGCCTCCTCTCCTGTGCCTAGTCCCACCTAGATCATTGATTCAAAAGCCTCACATCATATGACTAGCATGTCTAATCTTTTTTCTTCTTATTGGGTGAGTATTGGTAGAGACAAGGTTTGCACTGATGATGGTTCCTTGTCATCTATTGCTAGTATTGATTGTATTCCTCTTACATCGTCTTTATCTCTTTCATTTGTTTTTTATTTCCTAACTTCAAGCTTAACGTTGTGTTTGTGAGTCATATTACTAAAACCTTAAATTTTATTGTCACTTTTTTCCTTCTCATTGTGTCTTCCAAGACTTGGAGACAAAGCAGACAATTGATAGAGGTCGTGAGGAGCAGGGGTGTATCTCCTATTCAGCAGGCGACCAATGCTCCCTCTTCCGCAATAACCTGGTTGCTTCAGTCGCATTATCATTTTGGCCACCCTTTTTCTTCATGACAATGACTTTTCCCCCCTTTATATAGTTCTATGGCAGCTTCTGGTATTCATTGTGCACCTTGCAAGTCCACAAAACATTGTCGTTCTTCTTATGTTTCTCAAGTACTAGTAGAAGTACATCTCCATTTGTTATCGTGCATTCTGATGTGTGGGGGACTGGCCCCTATTACTTCCTTGCCTGGTTTATCGATATTTTGTTAACCTTATAAATGATTATACTTGTACTACTTGGGCCTATTTGTCGCATGCCAAACATGAGGCTTTTTCTGTTTTTCAGTTGTTTTTTATCATAAGATAGTTGACACACAATTTGATTCTATGATAAGGATTCTACGTTCTGAGAATGGTGGTGAATGTATGTCTACTATTTTTTCTTCTTGTCTCTCACAACATGGTATCAAAAGCTAGGTTGGTTGGAAGTTCAAATCCCCATGGAAGTAAAAGTTTTCTCCCAGTGCACAAGTGTGCACCTGTTGGCAGGACTCACACCTAGTTCCCCGAGTATTCCTAAGAGAAAATAGTGTTCCTCCTGAGGTGATGTATAATGCAATGAAGATGCAACCAAAGTAATGAGTTCACTTGGAATTACCCAAAGCAATGATCAGCAGAAACTAGATTCCTACTCTCGAGTCATGCCACGTTAAGTTTCTAGTCAAAGAATTAGTTTTAAGTTCAATTCAAGTATGCAGAAAATTCAAATTAATATAAAACCAAAAACTAGATTAATACTAACACATGCTGTTATTAACAAACTTCTAACAAGATAATCAACTCAAACAAGTCAAAGTCTACTAATAAGGAAAAGCAAAGGGTTAAGGCACAAGATTGTAAAGGTTGGGTTAACAAGGCTGATCAAAGGGACCAGACAAAGCTGGGATAACAGGGTATATAGTTAATTAAGAAGAGATTATTTCAGGGTTTTATTGGGTGAAAATCTGGGCAGATTAGTAGGCTAGCAGGGTCCCAAAACAGGGTATTAAGTTGACTTAACTGGGAGAAGTTCTGGGACCAACAGATGGGTTATTTGGTTCAGTTATGGGAATGGTTGTGAAGGTAAAACAGTGGGAGTAGCAAAGGTTCTACAGGGACTGAAATAAGGTTACACGTGGGTCCAAAGACTGGGGTAACCACGTGGGTTTGGATCCAGAACAGGGGAAAAAATCAGTGAGGTAAACAGGGTTTCATCAAGGGAATTAAAGGGGACTGATCTGCAGAGAATTCAGAGATCAAAATTAAGGAAGAAGTAGAACCTTGACAGCCACAGGGTTAAATCAGTAGAGTTTTCAAAACTGGAGCAGCAAAATCAGAGAAAATTCAGGTTTAATCCATCCGCAGGTTATAGAATTTCACACAGGGTGAATACTTGACACAAACTCAAGGAATTTAAGGGTTTAGTCAAGCCGCAGGCTATATCCTTGCTGGGTTTTAAAATACTGCTCTAAAACAGTGGCAGAGAAGGAAAGACAGCGCCTACTAGAGTTGGTTTTGGTTTGGGCAGGGAGAAAACACAAAGAATAGGCAAATAGGATTAACTGCAGGTAAGAAGAAAAGGGTTTCTGGGTTCTTGATAGGAAAAAACAGCAGGTTAAAGCTGGGTATCGAAATGGAAGGGTTTGGACTTCCAGAAGACAATCAAGAACTGAAATCTTGAGGGGGATTTTGGGTTTCTTGAAAGAAATCAGATGGAAGAGGGTAATTGTTGCAGAGATTTACTAAAAGAAAAAAATAGCAGCAAAGAGGAGACAGAAGAAGAAGAGAGGAGAAGAAATGCTTGTAGTGAGGAAACCCACCTCACGAACTACCTAGGAAGCCCACCTATATCTGCCAAGATCAACAAGTTAGGAGAAGAACTTGAAGCCGACAGAAAACTCTCAAGTTGAGAAGAAATTTTAAACTTTATTCAACATAAGATAATGAGTTCTTGTTGTGAGGAAAAGGTTTTATAAATTGTTACCCTACCCTTACACGATTCCCATTCAAATCTAATTAAAACTCTTTTGAAATAACAGTTCCTAAAATACCCTTCATACTTAACAAATTTACAAATAAAGACTCCTAACTAATTTAATAACAACGTTACTGGAATAAAACTTCCTATTTCTAATAAATTTCCCAACAACATTCTAATTTAATAAAACTCCAAAATGTAAAAGATAATGTGCAAATTAAATAACTACTAGACACACTATGCTGCCTCCATAATGATGCACACATCCTGAACAAAATCAGCAGCTGTCCACCCGCATGTGTGGGTCATGTGGGACCCGCATACCATCTCTACTCGAACCAAAAAGCAACTGGGGTCCCCCATCGACGCTGGTACACTCCAGTGCCACATTTGATGTCCTCATCATGAAGGGGGTGTTGAAGTATATTAATTTTGGTATCTCCTAACATCTTAAGGTTTTGAGAGAGTTGGTTAATTCATTCAACAACCACACTATTCCCTGTAGTTCTATCCTGGATTCTTTAAAATCCATAGCCTGTCTTACATAAACTTGGTATTAAAGGAAACTTACCTGCAAGATTTTAAATAAGATGGTTGCATATGAGAAATAGGTTTCACATTCCTTGCAGGAATATAATCACAGTTCTGATCAATGAAAAATACAAAGAAAATATTCTTTCTTCAAGTTCCATTGAGAGGGTTTGGTATGATATTGACGATCAAAAGTACTATTACTATTATGACAAAGATTTTGTTCTTCAATTCGGACAAGGGATCGTTCTTCAAATCAGACAAGGGATCTATATTGATTGTGCTGAATGTAATGATCTCTTTACCTCTTAAAAAAAATAAAAAATTGTTCCTTCAAAAGGCTATAAGGTGGACTTCAAAAAGCCATGAACTGATAAAAGGACGGCTAGTCATAATCAGGAGAAAAGTATCTTGCACATCTTTGTGTGCAATGTATGTTATTAACTTAAAGCAAAGCCAAAACAATCTAATCGAATTATGCAATCATCTTCGAAAGAGACTAAGCATGAGGAGGCTCCTTTAAGTTCGGGTGTTGTTATACAACGTGAGACTTTTTTTTTCATTTTATGAAACAATAGGAGACATTGAACCTCTTAAAGTTCAGCCTATGGAGAATCATACAACACTTTAATCAATGAAGGAGGCTGATGTGGAAGCATATGAGATCAAAAGGAAGAAGCACGATGACCATGGGTGACATTGGGGTTTATTTGTAATAAGGCCTAAAGACCATGGGTAGTTTAGGACTTAATTTTTGGATTTTTATGTAATAAGGCTTGTCAACCAAGGTCAATTTAGGTTTTAGAGTAATCCCATAACTTA
>JAOXJP010275453.1:0-19868 GCA_025762735.1 Platanus orientalis
ATAATTTATTTAAAAGAAATTTTAAATATTTTATAAAGATCCTATTCACCCCCCTTTAGGATCCATTTCGGGAATTTGAAATGATTCAAAAACCATTTTTAATTTCTTCAAAATGGAGTGGTAGAGATCTAAGAACCTAGGAATTTAAAACAAAACAATAGTTTAATGTTCTCTTACCTCTTGGTTGAATCACAACTTTGTTCCTAGATTTGTTCTTCCAAAAATCCCCAAAATCTTTCAAACCCTAGCCATTTCTTTGTTTTCCCTTTTCTCCCTCTTCCTCTTACCTCTTTTTGGTGTAAAATGAGGGTATTAGGGTTCTCTTATTGTATTATAGTGTTTGGAGTTGAATTGGGTGGGTCCCATACTCCCTACATTGAAAAAAAATTCTATTTTCCTAAAAAAAATCATAATCTAGGCATTTGGATCGATCCTGGATCAATTCAACACTATTTATACATTTTGCTGAGACCCGAGAGGCCCTAGTTTGATCCAAATGAATAGTTTTTTTTTCAGCTTTTACTCATTCGCACTAAAAAGCCCATAACTTTCTCTACACAACTCTAAATTGATATCTGTTTATTAGGTTGGAAACTTGACTTCAAGACCTATCTAACAAGGTATGGATAACCCTTTAATTCACTCTAGATTTGTGTTAGTAGGCCAAGGAAGTTACCCTAAATATATGGGCCTGTGAGCACTGACACATTTTGGGAAAATCTTATTCACTTACTGTTTGTTGTGTAAGACTCTAGACTTTTATGCCTATCCAAAGGTATAAGTTTCACTCATAAATTATTTCTATATATTTTTTTGTGCCTTTCTAAGTTTGTGTCGATGATTAGATTAGCATATGTGCATTTAAATAATCTGTACAGAACTTATGTGACATGTGTTAGCATTCTAAGTGTGACACGTGTACAGAATATGTGCGTCATTGGGTGGGGTGTTACAGATCTACATTTTTTTTGGGGAGTGGGGGGGTGCTTATCACTTTTTGGAGCTGATGTGTCTAGCCCCCAACAACCAACAAAAATTAGCATTCTTAAGGGAAGCGGACACAATCCTTGATGCAAAATTGGGAAAAACAAGTAAATAATGCAAAAGTAAACAAAATAATTTCTTTAACCGTTAAAACATTAAATTATAAAATTTCTCCGCATGATTTAAATAAATTTAAAACTTAAATTATAAGCATGTAATGAAAGTGAATTAGTGCTGACATCTTTTGAATTGTAATCACAGTAAGTAAAACAAGATTTTACAAAAAGGAAAAGATGTTTTGTCTAGGATTTTCCATCCAGGACATCATGGGGCTTCACATGGAATAAAATGGGTGGATCAACGGCTTCACAAGGAATAAAATGGGCGGGATTTTATTCTGCCCATTTTATTCCATGTGAAGCTCCATGATGTCTTGGGTGGAAAATCCCAGACAGAACATCTGTCCACTGGCATTTAAGTATTGAGCAGGTATTCAATATTTAGCTTTTTCCATCTTTGTGCATGATGGGGAAAACTATATTGAAGGCCCTGTTAGCCGGTCCTGACTAATCGGCATAACCCCGACCCTGGACGGACCAACCTAGAAAGCTCCAAGGGGTCAGTCCTGTCCCCCGACTCGATAGACACTAAAGCCCTCGACCAAAATATGGAATCATCCCTCGATACTCGACTCCAAGCATCCCGCTAACAACCTCGATTATCAGTTAAAGTACCTAGTACCCTAAGAAACCACTCAGACTCTTGAGACCCCTGGGACCTATAGACTACCCAAGACCCCGAGGGCCCCGATGGCAGAAATCCTCCGACTTGCTAAAGCGTGAAAACCTCGGTTGACTCAGCCTAAGGATAAACATGATCTAAAAATTATTATTCAAATAGGATATTCTCTGCAATAGACCTGCCACTTCTAAGAAAATGACAGAGAGGATAAAAGAGACACGGCAAAAAATGTGGGCAACAGTGCCATGCGAGAATGTGGGGGAAAGCGACATGCAGGAACGTGGGAGGAAAATGACATATATGATTCACCCTGATACGCCACTACTCGGGCCTATAAATATGGGTACCTCTTCATCTTCTAGGTATGAGAGATCTGAAACCCTAAAAGGAGAGAGCTCCCCTTCCTACAATCTCCCTGGTAGTCTAACTTGATCGTCGGAGAGCTACGAGCTGACACCCCGCCGGTGCTAGCTTCCTGACCCTCTTTCATTTCATTTGTGTACAGTTCATCCCGGTGAGGACCTAGGATGACTAAGGGACCATCTGATTGGCATAAAGGTAGCCTGCTCATATGATACACCATTAGTTGGCATCGTCTATGGGAATGCTTTATTTTCGGCAGAACTTAAAGTCCACATGGTTGAAACTAGGTCGATGGTGGCTCAACACGACTAGGTTAATGGATTCGATGGGCTAAAAACCTTCGTCTCTGACAAAGTACACCTCAGAACCCCAAGGGTGGATGTGCTTAAGCGAAAGGTTCAGGGGTTGACGATAAACATGCAGTTGTTGATGGAGCAGAATTAGAAAATCCTATAAGAGCTGAGAGGCCAGAGGGGCGCACCAGGCAGCGGCAATGCGGGACAGCCAGGGTCTCATGTCCCTCCAGCCCAGAGTCATGACCAAAGACGTGAAGATGAAGTAGTAAGTACCACGGCCTCTCGGAATTGAGAGGCAAGTCACCATGGAGAAAAGGGTCACATTCTAGGCTCTGAGGAGGAGAAAATAGAGGATGTGAGGAGGGAAATGGCGATGATGAGGGAAGCCTTGAAAGAAAAAGCCCCGACCACTGTCAATGAGCTAATCTAGAGGTCGGATCACTCATTCGCCCCAGAGGTTATGACTTGATCTCTCCCTAACAAATTTAAACCACTGCAAATGGAGATGTTCGATGGTGACAAGGACCCCCTGGATCATTTGGAGGCCTACAAGACACACATGAATCTCTAGGTGGCCCTAGATAAAATCATGTGCCAGGCATTCCCAACTACAATCAAGGGGTTTGCCAGGGTTTGGTTTAGTCGATTGAAGCCCGACAGCATATCAAACTTCACAGAGCTGAGTTGACATTTTGTCAGCTATTTCATCGGCGATCAGAGGCACCGGAAGCAGGCCACTTATCTTCTGAATATCAAACAAAGCAAGGGGGAATCCTTATGGGACTATATGTCTAGGTTTAATAAAGAAATGCTACAAGTGGATGACGTTGAGGAAAAGATGATTGTGGTGGCTTTGATGGCGGGGTTGCATCCCTCTAAATTCTTGTTCTCTCTCTCTCCAAAAACCCCCTATCTCGTATGGCCGACCTCATGGTGAAGGCATAATAGGATATGAATGTTGAAGATACGCTCAACGCCAGGTGACAATGGGACACTAGGTCTAACTTGCAGCTCGACAAGAGAAAGAGGGAACAACAATAGACACCTCGGGAGGACAGAGGCCGCCGGGTGAGAGAAAGCAACAACAACCGTGAGATCCAACCATGGGTCAACCTCCCACCAAGTAGGTTCCAAAACTATACCCCTCTTAATGCGCCTATGAAACAAGTATTCCTTCATATCAGGAATGACCCAAGCATCAAGTGGCTCAAGAGGATCTATGCCCCACCAGAAAAAGAGAAGCCACAATAAGTACTATCATTTTCATTGAGACCGTGACCACGAAACCAACAACTGCTTCGACTTAAAGGAGCAGATAGCAGCCCTTATCTAGCAAGGCCGGCTGCAGAGGTTTATTGTGGGGTGACAACAAGTCAAATGTGAAAGCACCCATTGGGACCCTCACGCTCATGAAGAGAGACGGCTCGAAGGACCCATTAGGGAGATAAGGGTGATAGCCAGAGAGTTTGCTGGGGAAGGGGAATCTAGCTTGGCAAGAAAATCACACTTACGGTAAATCAAGGCCGAAAGAGACCAACCATTAATGATGAAAGAGAGGCTAGCAAAGCATCTCAAGTTGGAATATTTGCCCATCACTTTCTCTGCAGAAGACACTCGGGGGGTGAGTTAACCGCATGATGACCCCCTGGTGGTGATGCTAGTGATTTCTAACTACTGCATACACCGAATCCTAATTGACAACGGAAGCTCAACGGACATCTTGTATCTCCTAGCTCTTGATCATCTTAGATGGGCATCAGGGGAGACAAAATTAGGCTTGTCCAAATGCCATTGGTGGGTTTCACGGGCGACTGGTTGCTCCCACTAGGAACGGTCAATCTGCTGGTCACAATAGACATTGAAGAACGATAGACAACCCGGGTGATAGATATTTTGGTAGTCGATTGTCCCTTAGCCTACAATGCAATACTTAGGGGTTGACGTTGAATCAACTTAGGGCGGTCACCTTGATGTACCATCTGCTGATACGCTTCCCTACTGAAGGGAGAGTAAGAGAAGTTAAGGAAGACCAAGTGACAGCCAGGGAATGCTATATGACATCGCTCAAAGGGGAACCGGTCCTAAAAGAAAACATGTTAATCAACACTTGGAATTCTGAGATGAGAGAGCCCAGGTAGTAGTAGAACTTGAAGGAGAATTGGACGATGTCACCCTTAATCTTGACACACTTGACGGAGTCACCCGAGTAGGATCAGACCTACCCAAAGAATTTAAAGCTCGACTACGAGATTTCTTTATCAAAAATTGGGATGTGTTCGCTTGGACACATGAAGATATGCTTGGAATAGATCCCCGTGTGGCTGTACACAGGATGAATGTGGACCCAGCCTTGAGGCCCATCAAGCAGAAGAAGATAAACTTTTCTCCAGAGAGGAACCAGGCAATTGTGCAAGAGGTAAAGAAATTAGTGACGGCCGGCTTTGTGAGGAAAATCTACTACCCCGATGGCTGGCGAATGTGGTCATGGTGAGAAAGCCGAATGGAAAGTGGCGTATGTGTATTGACTTCACTGACCTCAACAAAGCTTGCTCGAAGGATAACTTCCCTTTCTCGAGGATCGACATGTTGGTAGATTCCATGGTTGGCCACCAAACCCTTAGCTTTATGGATGCCTTCTTGGGGTATAATCAAATAAAGATGCATGAGTCCGATATGGAAAAAATTGCATTTATCACTGACCGAGGACTCTACTGTTATCGGGTCATGCCCTTTAGGCTGAAGAACTGGGGGGCAACTTATTAGAGACTCGTCAACGAAATATTTAAAGGCTAGATCAGGAGGAACATCGATGTATATGTAGATGACATGTTGGTAAAGAGCCTTTGAACTGAATAACACCTCTCGGATTTAAGCGAGACCTTCCAAACCTTGAGGAAGTGCAAAATGAAGCTCAACCTCAGCAAATGCACCTTCAGGGTGTCGGCTGGAAAATTCCTCGGATTCATGGTGTCCCAATGAGGAATAGAGGCCAATCCTGAGAAGGTAAATGTTATACTCAACATGCAAGCTCTAAGAAGTACAAAAGAGGTACAACACCTGGCCGGAAGGGTTTTAACATTAAGTTAATTCATCTTCCAGGCCATAGACAAGTGCTACCCCTTTTCTTATCTGCTAAAGAAGGCTTTCTACTAGGATGAAGAGTGCGATACGGCCTTCTAGGGGGCTGAAGGACCACCTTGGGTGCCTACCACTGATCAATCAACTAAAGTAAGGCGAGATGCTCTACCTATACTTATTAATGTCGGAGATGGCAGTAAGCTCGGTACTAGTAAGGGAAGAGGCTGGGGTATAAGCACCAGTATATTACACTAGCAGAGGCTTCAAGGGGGTAGAGAAAAGGTACCCAAGGGTGGAGAAGATGGCGTTCGCACTGATCATCACTGTTCAACGACTAAGGCCCTATTTCTAAGTCCACACCATCCAGGTCTTGACAGATCAGTCGCTTAGAGCCATACTCCACAAGCCCGAGACCTCAGGAAGATTGGTCAAGTGGTTGGTAGAGTTGAGAGAATTTGACATCGAGCATCACTGCTGAGGGGCTATCAAGGGCCAAGCGGCCACGAACTTCATTGTTGAGTATACCTACGCACCGGGCATGGTGCCAAAATGTAAGATGAACCACAAGAAGAAGTAGACTAGGAAAAATGGGTCGTACATGTGGATGGTTCCTCCACCAATAGCACAACCGGGGGAGGAGTCATCCTCGTTACGCCAGAGAAAAGCAAACTCCAATATGCCATCAGGTTTGGGTTCAAGGCAACTAGCAACGAAGCCAAATACAAGTCAATGATCATAGGACTTCGCCTTGCTCGCGCACTCGGGGCTAGAAAGGTAAAGGTTCATATCGACTCCTAGTTGGTAGTCGGATAGGTACAAGGGGACTACGAGGTGAATGATGGCCGGATGAAACAATACCTCGCCATAGTTGAGAAGAGAAGAAGTCCTGGTTTGAGCATTTCAGCATACAGCGGGTCCTGCGGGGCCATAATGAAGAAGCTGACAGGCTGGCCAAACTTGCATCGTCCCCTATTGAGGACCTAACCCCAGGGATCCTTTTTGAGCGCTTTCTTGAGCCTAGTATCAAAATGGGAGAAGAAAAAGAAGTCAACACGGTAAGTCCCGAACCCGTGTGAGCCAACCAGATTATGAGGTTTTTGAGGAATGGTGAGTTACCCGAGGACAAGGAGGAGGCCAGAAAGGTGAAGATCCATGCAAGTTGGTATCTATTTATTGGTGACACTCTCTACAAGATGAGCTTCACCCTTCCCTTTCTTAAGTGCCTATTCGAGGAGGAAGCCGACTATGTACTCCGAGAGATACACAAGGGAATATGTGGGAGCTACTCGGGAGGCAGGGCAATGGCCCACAAAGCAATCTGTGCCAAATATTATTGGCCATCTATGCAAAAAGACGTCGCTTTCCTCACCCAAAAGTACGATAAATGTCAAAGATTTACCAACGTTCCCAAGATACCCTTAAAGGAATTGGTCCTGATAGCGGGGCCCTGGTCCTTTGCTCAGTGGAAAACCGATATAGTAGGGCCACTCCCTAGGGGGAAAGGACAAATGAGGTTCTTAATGGTAGCCATCAACTACTTCACCAAGTGGGTGGAAGCTGAGCCCTTAGTAAAGATTATTGAGAAGAATATCTGTGATTTCACATGGAAATCCATCGTTTGCCGGTTTGATATCCCCCGAGTCATCATCAATGACAATGGCAAGCAGTTTGACAATGCCCGGTACCGGAGTTCTGTGCAGTGCTTGATATCAAGAATCACTTTTCTTCCTCAGCTCATCCTTAGGCCAATTGCCAAGTAGAGGTCACAAATAGAACACTCCTAGGCATTATCAAGAAAAGGCTCAACAGCTCCAAAGGCTTTTGGCCTGAGGAGCTCCCAAGTGTCCTTTGGGCATACCGCACCACGATAAGGACTCCCACGGGGGAAACGCCGTTTTCACTGGCATTTGGGACCAAGGCAGTAATTCTAGTCGAGATTGGAATGACCACGCATAGAGCAGTAAACTTCGACTCAGAGAAGAATGAAGAAGACCTTAGGATTAACCTCAATCTGTTAGCAAAGAAAATGGATGAAGCCGCACTTTGGACAGCCGCCTACAAGCAAAAAATGGCAAAGTATTACAATTCTTGAGTCAAGACCAGGAGATTTGTAGTTGGGGATTTAGTACTTAGAAAGGTGACCCTAGCAATGCAGGACCTGACAGAGGAAAAGTTAAAACCAAATTGGGAAGGACCTTACCAGGTAACACTCTATAATCGACCCAGGACCTACCAACTAGAGACGATACAGGGGGAGCCCTTATCACAGCCTTGGAATATAGAATATTTGAGAAAGTATTACCAATAAAGTTTATGCTATTATTCTAACTATTGAAATGATTTGATTATACATGACGACAAAGTTGCAGGCCATTGTGCCCAGGCTACAAGATTAGCCCCTAGTTACAAGATTAACCCTCTGGTCACGAGGATGACCCCGGTTACAAGACTAACCCTTAGGTCATAAGATTGACCCCAAGTCACAAGATTGGCACGCCCTTCCATCCGTAGGCTATAAGATTATCCCCAGGTTACAAGACTAACCCTTAGGTCATAAGATTGACCTTGAGCCATAAGACTGGCACACCCTTCCATCCATAGGCTATAAGATTAGCCTTGGGTTACAAGACTAGCCCTTAGGTCACAAGATTGACCCCAAGCTACAAGATTGACATGCCCTTTTAGGTATAGGCTACAAGACTAGCCCTGAGTTACAAGACCTACCCTCTAGTCACGACGATGATCCTGAGTTATAAGACTAACCCTCTAATCACGAGGTTGATCCCGAGTCTCAAAATCAAGCAACCTCCCAATTAAAGAAACACAAAGCAAGGGAGAAGCCTCATAAGTCCATAAGAAGAACCCAAGTCATGTTGAAGTAAAGACGTCATAACCCAAGTCAACTTGCCTTCACCAAGTAAGTACATCTACATCTCCTAGCATATGACTAAAACCTAGACAAGTATCTAAGGATACCCAGTGGCACCAACAACGAAAGGCTAACGCTCAAAAGAGTGTCACCGGGAACCTTTATTTACCAAAAATTACGGGGGACCTAGTAGGTCCCTATATTTTCACCAAGGTGATCCCATATTTAGAAAACTTTTGTTGATTAAATTGTCTATATCTGTCATTAAAGAGCTAACCCCGAGGGATCCCAACACTTAAAAAAAATTAACATTGCTCACCCCTACTCGAGAGAAAAGTCTAAGCCCTTAATACTCACTCATACTTAGAAAAAGTTAGGGTTACGCACCATCATCCCACTAGATACGCATACAACAAGAAAGCGCCACATCACACATCAACGACTTGTAAAAGATTTAGAAAGGAACATAAATGAGACACCAAAGAAGAAAATTTTATTCACACGTAAAAATTCATAAAGTTAAACAAAAAAAAGATGTAAGAGTACAATTATACCTTAGGGTTGGTATCCCCCGAGGGAACCTTTCCAAGGGCCGCATCTCCTCGGCTGGCCTCTACTGCTTCAAGTGCCACCAGCTTTTCGACTGCCCCCTTAGTTATTGTACCGTGTCCTCCCTTGACCACCTCTTCATTGATCATGATGTCTCCCTAGCTGTCCTCCTCTTCTTTATCATCCTCGGCCTTGGGCTCTCTAGGCTTAATGGATGAGAAGTTGATATCAGGGAATCGCTAGACTACGATGTCCTAAAACTCCTAAAACCCTTCCCAAAAGCAGTCAGCCTTAACAAGGCCAAAAGCATCAGAGGCCAAGTACCGGGCTTCATCCGCCCTGAGGGCCTCCTCCATCATGTCCCGCCTCTCTCTCTTCCTTGGCCTCGAGGCAGATCCACTCTAGGGTAGCGGCTACTGCCTTCCTCGTCACGTCCTCAATGGCTGTCTTGAGATTGTTCTCAGCCCAAATATGATGATTCCTCTTAGTCCCCAGCTTATCCCTGGCTTGACGGACGTCCCTCTTGGAGTCTTGCAGGAGAGCATTCACACCCTCGATGCAATTCTCCTACTCAACAGCCTTCGTTGCCATGCTCAGATGAGATTCCTTAGACCATTTCAGCTTCCCTCAAGGCCGCTGACGATTTTCTTTGCCTCCTCCTTGAGGGCCATATTCTCATTCCTTGCCTTGGTAAGGCGGTTTAGATTGTTGGCTCTGACCTGCTCACAGTATTTACATCTTTGAATGGAAAAAGTCATTAGGGCCACGGTCTGCAAGTATAAACCCAAGTTAGTATCAGGTACATAAAAATAGAAGAAGAGAATAAAAAGACAGAAAAAGAAAAAAAACACCAAAAGACAGAAGGTTTTACCTTGGCCATATAGTACATCATGTCTTTATGCACACCAGATGGAGAGAAGTTCTTCTTTAAGTATTTGAGGTTAGTTAGAGGGACGCCCACCATGAGGTAGTCCCCCTCGGGAACTGGCCTCAACAATCAAGAATCAGGTCCCAATGGAGACACTTATTGTGCCGAGGGAGGGTTGGAAGAAGACTCCCCCCGGGTTAGAGTCGCCACTGCCATGACTGTAGGAGTGGGAGCCTTGAGGGCAACTGTAGGGGCCATGGAGGCAATCAGTGGAGTAGCTGTCTGAGTGGTCATGGCTTGGACCCTGGGTGTAGAAGGTGGAGGAGAACCCTCATCGTCCCCATCTAAATCAATGATCGGGATGGTAGTAGGAGCCGGGGGAGGCATTGAAACCTCCTCAGGGGCTTGGGACCCAGACGAACTGCCAAGGATGATGTGGTGTTTTTTCTTTCTGGAGGTTATGGCTGCCTTCGCTTGGGAAGTCGTTGGTTGATCAACATTTTTTGCCCCGAGGCTTTGTCTCTGATCTCCTTGGCCTGGGAGAGATACTTTCTATTAGTCTTCATCACTGCACAAGAAATGAACCCGGGGTCAGAACTCAACAAGATGAAAAAGAATAGTTAACAGAAAGAGAAGAGAGGAAGGCAAATGCAATAAAGGGGGGGTGAGTTACCAGGATTTGGACCAAATCTGCACTTATAGAGTCAGTCGGGGTAGGCGTGGGTAGGGTAATTTATCACCTCCTGGATGCGAGCCTCCTCCTCGTTGGACACTTCGTTAGCTAAAAAAAAGAAGAAAAAATGGTAAAAACTAGAATAGGAAAATGAAAATACATGCGACAGACAATGATAGATTGACAGCTTACTTATTGGGCTGATGACTGACGCCTATGCCCGATTAAACTTTACTTCAGGTTCTCCACCCGGGGGGCATTTCCAACTCTCACCGGAGACAAAAAAAGTAATGGGTCCTCCGTTGTTTAAGCTTGGGAGTGTCGTCACCAAGGTAAGCATTGGATTCCGGCTGGCAAAAAAGAACCACCTTGGCTCTTACTCTTTGGGTTGGTAACAATGAAAAAACTTATTGAGGGTGAGGTTATGATCCCCTTTAAAAGTTAGTTCCCGTAGAATCATGGACCCTATGGCTATTCACCAAGCGTTGGGCATCAACTACCCAGGGGCTAACCTAAGGTAGAATAGCAATTTCCTAAGGAACTAGGGAACCGAAAACATGAGGCCTGCCATTAGGGCTTATTCGTACAGCACCACGCTGCTGACAGAGACTTCAAAAGCCCAAGCACTCCCAGGGGCTATAAGTACTACGCCCTCGGGAATGAGGTAAGTAGGATAATACCGGGCGAGGGTTTTCTCCCCCAACTTGGAGCCATATTGAGCGACCTTAAAGTCCTCTTCAGAGGCGATCTCCTTGGCTGCCTCCTGGACACTAGTGGGACTTAGCTCTGTAGCCTGCTCCGTGGGATTTTTCCGGACCTCAAATAGATCATGAGCCCCGTCAAACATCCGGTCGATAGTATCCCTGGACATCATCTATATAACTCTAAACAACACAGGAAAGAAAACACAGAGGAAAACCATGAACGCAAATACGTCGGAAAGAAAGGAAGAACTAATAAAATACTAATAAAAGAGGCAACAAAGGGGAGGTATGTGAAAAAAAACAAATGAAATAATGTGCCGGAAATAGGTAGCTTGAGAGGACGAATACCTAAGAGAAGAGTGATTCTGGGAAGGACTCTGGGATAAAATGAAGAATTTATAAGTTGTCTTGGGGAATCTTGACTTTATTTGTGTCGACCATCTGCCGGCTAACGAAATCGAAACAACGTGCAAATCCTAAATATTTTAAACATTTAAATTTAACTGTTAGATGGCATGGAGATCCGTAATGACATGACGCTTGAGATGACCCATAACTGGTCGTAGCATGCCCCCTCAGTTATCGAGGCTCATTAAATGTGAGACCATCATTGGTGCCCATCACCAACTGGTACCACCTCGTTAGTCGAAACGACACGCCGCCAATGCCTAAAGCAATAAGTGACGAGCACAGATAGTTCGTATTCCTAGGTTACGTAACCCTGGACCCAGGACTAGGGGCAATTGATGGGAAAAACTATATTGAAGGCCTTGTTAGCTGGTCCAGACTAATCGGCATAACCCCGACCCTAGATGGACTAACCCAGAAAGCTCCAAGGGGGTTAGTCTTGCCTCCACCTCGATTCACCAGACACCAAAGCCCTCGACCAAAAGATGGAATCATCCCTTAATACTCGACCCTGAGCATCCTGCTAACAACCCCGACTATTAGTCAAAGTGCTCGGTACCCCAAGAGACCACTTGGACTCTTGAGACCCTCGGGACCTATAGACTACCCGAGACCCTAGGGGCCCCAGGGGAAGAAATCCCCTGACTTGCTAAAGCGTGATAACCTCGGCTGACTCATCACATGGATAAGCATGATCCAAAAACTGTTATTGGAATATGATATTCTCTGCAACAGACCTGCCACTTTTGAGGAAAGGACAAAGAGAGTAGAAGAGACACGACAAAAAACATGGACAACAGTGCCATGCGAGAACGTGGGGGAAAGTGACATGTGGGAACATGGGAGGAAATCAACATATATGATTCACCCTAATACGCCACTACTTGGGCATATAAATACGGGTACCTCTTCATCTTCCAGGTATGAGAGATCTGAAACCCTAAAAGGAGAGAGCTCCCCTTTCTACAGTCCTCCTGGTAGTTTGACTTGGTCGTTGGAGAGTTACGAGTCGGCACCCTGTCGGTGCTAGCTTCCTGACCCTCTTTCATTTCGTGTGTGCAGAGTTTATCCCGCCGAGAACCTGGGATGACTAAGGGACCATCTGATTGGCGTAAAAGTAGCCTACTCATCCGATACGCCATCAGTGCACAACCTTGGATATTTATGAATGCACTAAAGTATTAGTCCAAAATCTCATTAGAAAACTACTCCATTTTTATATTAGTATAGGTAGATCCATTAAGTATGTAGTACAATTGTTACACATTACATATAATGATGTAGACCTATAAAGAGTTTTAATTATTTATCCTTCACAAACATTGTAGTTAGCACCTTTTACATTGTAGAGAAGAATCAGTGTGAGTAACTCACAAATGATATTATCCATTATAACTATTTTATGGGATTTCCAATCAGAGAGATTGGGTTCCAATCACTAATTGTTTATCTAATCAATTGGACGATTGGATTAAGGCAAAAAAAAAAGAAAAAAATCTATTTCAAGGGTCAAAATGTTTTTATTTTTTATTTCGTAAAACCTTAGTACTTTCAGTAAGATTGTATTTAGATTGTTTTAAGGGTTTATGAGTCCATTTTGGTTTTAAAAGACCATACCTAAGTAATTTACCAGGACAAAAAATCTTTCTAGCTATGAGAAGATTGAAGTACAAACAAGGGGAAAGTTTACAACAACCACAATATATTAAAGAGTAGATGTACAGTTAATCAAAAGGTTTGCGTTGTGTTAAACAGAGTGGTTGCAATGAAAAGCTTGTTTCCATAACGTTGGTGAACATGCTACAATTAAAGACAAAGATGCATCTTGCTACTTTCAAGATTATCTGGATATGTAAAGACTGACATGGAAAAACTAAGTAGTGTCAACTGTCAAATTTCTCTTTCAATTGAAAAATAGTGTAAAGATGATGTTATGCCCGATGTAATTGACATGGATGCCTATCATATCTTGCATGGGAGGGCATGGCAGAATGATAGGAATTTTACTCATAGAGCTAAGGTTATTGTTTATATCTTTGTTAAAAATGGAAGAAAAATTAACCTTGCATCAATGAGAGGGAATAACCAACCCATACCTTCTAAAGTGGAGAAGTCCTTCCTTATGATTTGCAATCTACTTGAGTCAATTAGGCAATCTTAAAAACAAGAAGAAGCAGTTTTGGGGATCAACAGAAAAATTATTAATTTTCTTTAAATCTGTTTTTATTAACTTTTTTTGTTTGTTTTCAGGATTTTTGAGTTAGGGTTTGTTTTTTATTTGTTTTGAGTTAGGGTTTGTTTTACATGAATAATTTATTAAGATGAAGGAATCCCTTCTATTATGAAAAGATTAATGTACAACCAATTAGATAGTTAACCGCATTGCCATTATATATTTAACACTTGAATGTAATGTCAATTAGAGTGTGTGTCCTGTGATCAAGGTTAGTGGCTACCATAAAAGCCTTGTATCCAAAACAATAGTGAACAAACTGCAGTTAAAGATTTTGATAATGGTTAGTGGCTACCACAAAATCCTAGTTACCAAAACAATGGTAACCAAAAAGATAGAGAAACATCTTATGCCTTACAAGACTGGTTGGAACAGTAACGACAACGAAATGAAGGTAATTGAGCAATGCCAAATTTCATTTTTCAATTGGAACTCTAACTTATATTTTCATTAAAGATGGTAAAAAAAAGACAATTTGTATTTTATTCTTGTAACTGATCAAAGATGGTGTCTAACTGGCTATAATTAATACTTTGTTTCAAGAACAATGATGAACAAGCTGTAGTTAAGGGCAAAATAGCACCATACACCTTGCAAGATTGGCTAAAGAAGATATTTAGAGAGCGGAATTTTATTATATTGATTTAGTCATCGATATTAGGTGCAAGCTTAAATAAACAATGACAAAGATAAGATAGAAACTAAATCAATTACAAGAATAAAATATCAAATTCAATCTTATCTAATCAAATGCTACTTAATCTAATCATATTTTTATTCCCTAACACTACCCCCCACTCCAAACGCAAGAGTCATGTGTTTAAACCATAGTTATTAAACCCAGACCGGACTGTCCGGTCGAACCGGTAACCCGGTGACCCAGCACTTAAGCCGGTCCAGGTTGTTAATTAGATCGTTTTTACCATTGACTCGGTCAAACTCATTGAAAACCGGTGGGTTTTTCATTGAACCGTCTAACCCGGTTGGTCTGACCATCAAACCCCGGGTTACTAGAAAAAGGACAAAAAAATGAGCTTCAATAAGATTTGAACTCAAGTCATTAAGCTCAAATTCAAATGTCTTTACCACTAAGTCATACAAGTATGTTTTGCTTTGTATCTATAAATAAAAGTAAATAAAAATAAAAAGCCTTCATTTTTATCTATATGTTTCATCTTTTTTATTTACATTATATTTTTAAGAATATATAATATAAAATTGTTATATAATTGTTCAACTTATATTCTCATTTAATAAATATATTTTTATTTAAAAAAATACTTTTATTTTGAGTCGACCCTATGGTTTGACCCACTGACCCAATGACCCATGTCCTTAGCCAGGTCAATGTCCGGTCCGGGTTAAAAAACTATGGTTTAAACCTCATACATGCTTGTGGCATTCATGATATGATGAATTTATTGCCAAAACTTGATGATATTGATTTGCAAGTTGATGGACTATTTTATGGATGCAAGAGATTGAATAGGTTTCCATGCACATGATGTGTTGGGCCTCTAGGATTGAATGTATTAAGCATCCCAGGCCGAATGTATTGGGTCTCTGTGAATGTATTCGGCCTCTTACAGTCAAATGTACTGGGCTATTGGGCTGAAAAGACCTCTGTGGTTCAAGACCCCATTGGGTTATAAAATAGGCCTCAATGGGCCCTAGTGACAATGGGTATAACCGCTAATGGGCCGGATTTAAATGGGCTTGTTTTTATAGGCCTTTAATATAATTTCCTTTCTCTATGCGAACCAAAAATATAAAAATATAAAAAATATGGGTAGTTCCACTTATTCTTCCAGCATCATATTTCTTGGTGAAAACTGTGTTTTCTTCTTATCTTTTGTTTTTTAGGGTATGGCCAAGTAGGCCTATATTGGAAGGGTTGATATCCTCTGCGATGCTGAATATTTAAGCCTGGCTGGAACCACCATTCATGGGCTGCCGTGTGTTGTCAAGTACTGACAATGAGGGTGGGGCTCATACACTTTTGTCTGTATTTGTCACGACATGGCACCCCATGAATGGTGGCTCCAGCCTGGCTTATATATTCATGTCGCAGAGGATACCATCCCACATCGGAAACTGCCACCTCACCCAACCCAACCGAGTTCACATCATCTCCGGTCTGAATGGACAGGTACCACTCTAGTCTCTGTTCAGGATGTAATACAATGTCTGACAAAGGGTGCATTAATAGATACACAGTTACTTATCAATTGTGTATTTACTATAATACCCTTCAGTGACCATGTGTATTGATTCAAACACCTTTTGTCAGGCCACATGTGATGCACTAATAATAGAGTTATATCTATCCATTCAGAGTAGAGATCAATCAAAGTGACCCAACCCAACCCAACGGGTTTGGATTATGTGTAAACGAATCTCGTGAGAACCGTGAAAAAAGGCACCAGAGGGGCTGACGCATCAGTACCGAAAAGTGATTTGCACTTTTGGGGGGTACTTATCACTTTTCGGCACTGATGTGTCCGCACCCTGATGCTGTTTTCACAGTTCTCACAAGATTCGTTCTCACCTAATTTTTAGTGCAACCGAACCCAAGCAGGTGACTCCACCGTGCACTGCTCGTCCTCTCTCCCCTCCAGGGTCTTCCCCATGGAAAGACCAACGTCTCAGCCACCCAAGCCTGGGCTGTTGGCAGCTCCACCTGATCTGAACCATCGGTTTAGAGGCGATTTAAAGCCAATGGATCCTCATAAGATGCAGCATCCCCACCAGTGATCACGATACATTGTAATGGTAATTGGACATCTTCAATACTTGGAGCCAATTTGTAAGCAGCAAAACTCTTTTTTTTGTCCTTTTCTTTTTCTTCATATCCTAAACGCACCTCGTTGAGTATCTAATTAGGCCACCCGAAAAGGGTTGAATCGGACAATCAGCTTGCCCCTAAAGGACGATAGAGGATGGAGATGTCTCCGAGGATGCAGACGAGAGATATCAGGGCTACCACAAAAACTACAACCTAGCATGGATCCCCGATCCAGTTCGGCATGCAAGCAAGAAAGTGAAACTTTCTTGGATTGTGATTTTCATTTTTTTGGATACATTGGGCACCTCTCTTGGTCACAAGAAATCTTGTGCAGAAGAGAGGATCAGTTGATTATTATTTCATTGGAGAGATTTTCACTTTTTTAAGTACGTGTATTCCTTTCCTAGCCACATGAATACTCCTCTCCTGCCCACAAGTATTCTTGTGGCTAGGAGAGCGGCACATACCTCCTCCAAAAAAGTTATTTTTTCACTGTTTTGGATGGTAATTTTCACTTTGTAGGGTATGTGCTTTCCTTTAATTCGTAGCCACAAGAATACTTATGGACACATATCAGTTGACCATCCACAGTTCTTGGCCCGCTCGACTTGAGAGCAGGTGTGAAAGATAATACCATAAGAGATTTTCTTGTCTCATTGTATCTATCAAATTTAATTTATTTATTTTTGCCATTTAGGCTTCCATCACTACTGGGGAGACACCAAAACCGACCCAAAGCAGGCAACTTTCCACTGTTTGTGAAGGGATTCAAACCAGTCTTCATAGGGAAGAGAGATGCAGCGACCTCCCTAGCACAGGGGGAATTGGCATCTATCAAATTAAGTAGTGTATATTGTAACAATGTATCAGTTTCCTTGTTGCTTTCAATCAATACATTCACTTGATTGAGCAATCAGCCTCATTGAGGATATAACAGATGATCGAGAAGCCTTAATGTATTGAAATTCAAGATTGAACTTGAGTCCCTCAATGCCACTAGTGTTTATTTTTTGCTGTAATAGTGCTCTAGAATGAGCAAGAGATCACACCTTGTGAGAAGGAATCTTAACTCTTTCACTTCAAGAATATCCGACTTTAAGAACGGTTAAGGAAACTACACTTGGAGATGAGACTAGACGCATAAATTGAGTGTGCTGTCGGCCAAAACAACCGGTGTGAACTCTCCACCTATGTTGGCTGATGTGTTGTGTGCTGAATGGCAGCGCATGGCACCCACTTTGTGCTGTAGAGTATCTGGACTCCTTTGAGATGGAAAATCTTCTTCGAGAATAAAAAAATGGAGTCCTTAAAGTATGATTATAACCGCTTGGAGTCATATGCTTTATGAAAGTTGCGTAGATGCTTGGTTTTGCATATCTTTTTGTGTCTCAATAAGCATACCGTACCTAGAAAAATAGAAACAGAAATGGACCCAGAGAGTACTCTAGCAAGGCATTTGATCCCGGCATCGAAACGATTCAAAAGTTGCCAAAAGAAGACAAGCAGGTGTCTAAAAGAAGTCAAGCAGGTGTCAAGAGATATTCTTCTTATATCATGATTAGTCATTTGCCTAAAGAATTCTTCAATTACAAGCCTCTACGGGAATCCCAAACATTTTTTTTTTTTTGGAGGGCTGAAAGGGGAATCACAAGTATTGAGCTCTTCAATTTGGTTCTCATGATTATGAACTATAACTTTCCAATTTAAAGCCTACTTGGACAACTAAAACAGATAAGGGTTAACTTGTCACAGAAAAGTAAAGACAAATGTTGGATCCATATCAAATGGGTATCACCCATTAAAGATAACCAACTATTATTGCCAAAATCTTCACTGTATGATCAGACGGTTAAGATTAAGACTTGTGGCACTAGAAAGATAGTTGAGGTGCCATGATTTGAAACTATAAGATGTGGGACATTTGGCAAAACATCATTTGCTTGAACCACAATGGATATAAATCTAAAAATATGGCCATGTATGACATACGGAGATGAAAAAAGATGGAGAGCTATAGAGCATGAGACAAGTGGCAAGCAAAGCATTTAGAATAGATTTATGTTGTAAGAATGCTATGTAGACAGCACAACTATTCTCAGCCATGAAGGAATGTTCCAATCGACTTTGCTACTGTTTCCCATACAAAATTTTAACTAAACTTTACAAGGAACTGATATTGGCACTGATGACTGCACCAAGGGACAGCTTGCTGTAAATTTTAGTATTGATTTCAACTCAGTCTATTGAGGTAAGAACAGGGCAGCCTGATGCACATTGATGTTTCACAAGGGAAGCAATAAAACATGAATAGAAGAAATAAAAGAGAGAAGCACACACACTATTTTTACATGATTCGGCAATAGCCTACTCTACGGTGCTTAGAGAAGCATGATTCACTATTAATGAGAAGAAAACAAGTTGTGAGAAGAATAAAGAACAAAGCCTCACTTCAAGGAAGGATTACAAGCTATAAATCTTGAACAATAACTCCATAAAATCAAGCACCATGGATATGATTATTCTTTATTTCTATTCTTCTCTAGAGCTCCTCATTGAGTAGATTTCCTTGGTATTTCCTTTGTCAATCTTTTGTTTCTATTGCTTCTGTTGGTGGGAAATTTTTTTCTTTTTTCACGCTGCCCTAGACAAGGATACCCCAGGGTACCGGGCTAGGTTCGGTACATGTCTCAACAAAGAGGATTTTCCTAAGACTTCAAAGGGGAAGAATAAAAAAGAAACCAAACTTCGTTAATGCAATCAAATGATGACACAGTATAAATGCTTTAATTAATCTAAGGGTTCATGACCCTCCTAAAATGGGATTACTCCGCTCGACGTCAATTGAGATAATTACAAAAACTATGGATGAATTAGGTCCACCCTTCTCAAACCGAGTTACAGACTAAGTTATGCTACTCCTACTCCTAAGATAAACATATTTCTACTCCTAAGATAGAAATAAAGTTTGTTATTAATATTGATGATCCTTTCTTCTTCTTCTTTTGGCCTATTTATATCGATCCAGCTAGTTACAGTGGTTGTAATTTCTTCTCTATGTTGCATGGTTGGTTCCTTCCACTTCTCGTTGCTGCTATAGCCACTTTTCTATGTCATGATGGACGCTCGTCGTGGGGTGTGTAGAGGCCTAAACTGGTTTACTTTGTGTAGGTAGTTACTCATCTTTATCGTGTGTCAATTGTCTTAACATGTGTTATAGTACTAGTCTCATCACTTGTCCTTGTTTATAGTTTCATTTCTAAGCCTACTAAAATTCACGTGTCCTTCATCTGCAAGTTAAATTTTAAGATGGGGCCAAC
>JAOXJP010275464.1:0-19866 GCA_025762735.1 Platanus orientalis
GCTACGAGGTGTGTGGATGAGGTGAGGAGGTGGTGGGGTGGTGGGCCCTCCTTGCCATGTGTATGGTAGGGAGAGGAGCTGAGGGAGAGGGTGGGGCCCATGGTCGGGGTGTAAGATTCAGGGGGTGGTCTCAAGGTATGTTTTAGGGGTGTTTTGGGTAAAAATAGGTTATTTTGTCAGGATTTTTCCCTTTTATTGTCTGGGCTTACTTTTGGGTCTATAACTCCCAACTTTTCAAGGTTAATAATTTTTTCGAACCTCCTTGACATTCTAGTTGTAATGCAACTATTGAAATCAAAATCAAATTGGGATAAGTGGATCAAAATTAGCTCTAAATGTTCCTGGACTATCCTGTACTAGTAAAGAAGGGGTAAGAGGGTAAAATTAATTTTTGAAATCTTGATATGAAAGATATTCCTTAAGATTTATGAGCCATAGGCTCTAACTATTCACAAATTAGATGTCTGAGCTAAAAGTTATGTTTGAAACCCTGAATCATCCCAAACCAAACTTTGTGTAGATTTGTGACAGGTTTTTCTTGGGTTTGAATGGGGTACAATGGTAACCATGGTTTTTTAGTTCTTGGAGTTACGATGTCATGGGGCCTTATAGGCAGAGAATCTGATTTCTGGTGAATTTTTGGGAGATTTTTGAATAGAGGTCACCTGATTGAGAAATGCACCTTGGGTTAGTGAAGAACTGGGTCATCGAGTAGTGCTGGGTTTGTGAAAGGATTTTTCCATTAGGGAATTTATCGAAGATCTCGAGAAACCTTAAAAAAATAGCCTAACCTTGAAGGATTTGAACTTTCGAAGAGTTCTCGAGTGCTCACTGAGTGTTCATGGCTGTTAAAGGTGAATTTGTTTATTTTAGGGAAAGAATGGGATAATTGGAGGGAATTATGCCCCTTAGGGTTTTCCTTAGTGAGATTTTGGGGAAGAAATGATGTCTTTTGAGGGTATGGGGTAAAATGGTAATTTTCTTACCCTTTTGTGCTTCAATATAAGAATGTTGATGAAGGCTAGAGAATCCTAGAATAATGGGTTTCATAGCCCATAGTTTGAGGTCTTTTGAGGTGTAGGAGTAAAATGGTCATTTACCAATTTTTTGAGATTTTGATGTCAGAGGCATGATGAAAGTTCCTAAATTCTATATGTCTTTATTATAGAGGATATTTTAGAGAGTTGTGGAGAAAATGGGTTCAAATAGGCCTTGATTTGAACTTCTGAGGGTGTAGGGGTAAAATAGTAATTTGTGAACCTTTTGATGCTTTAATGTGGCAAGGCTTATGAAGGTTGAAAAATTCAAGGTGTCTCTATTGTAGCAGATATGTAAAAAATTTGGGTTTAATAAGGCTTGATTAGGACTTCTGAAGGTATAGAGGTAAGATGATAATTTACCAGCCTTTCGATGCTTTAATGTGGGAAGGCTTATGAAGGTTGGAAAATCCAAGGTGCCTTGGTTATAGTAGAGATGTTGTAAAGTTGGGTTCAATAAGGCTTGATTGGGCCTTCTGAAGGTGTAGGGGTAAAATGGTAATTTGCCAACCTTTCGATGCTTCAATGTGGGAAGGCTTTTGAAAGTTGACAAATTTTGGGTAGGTGAGATGATAATTTTGGATCTTCAGAGTCTTAGAATATTCTCAATGTTATTGCAATCATAACCAGAATGTCCATTGAGAATGCCTGTCTGTCCAAAGTTCAGGGGTATCTAGACTTTGGTTTTATCCCATGTTGTAATGATCCCATCTGATTCCATTTATTGACCCAAGTCAAAATTTGGGTGTTGATAGATGCCCTCCTTTGGTATGTGTGGCGTAGCCATGTGTAGCAAAGGAAAGAAGCCCCTAAATTTTTACTTGGTGGAAGTATTACTTTCACTTTTGTATAACTCATGGTTACTAGGTGTGCTGTTTTTGGTAAACCTACCGTTACATTTGGTGGGTAAATGAAAGGGTTAAAACTGGTTTTACCCTCTTGGATTGAGGTTTTTTTTTTTTGTAAGCTTCTTGTCTCTTTTTCAAGTGCCTTCTTAAACGAAGAATCTACTCAATCAACCCTTTGAAGAAATTTTTTGAAATGAATTAAATAGTTTTAAAAATTTTGAAATTGGATTAAAGGATTCTTTGTCTTTTTCAGAACACGAGGTTTTATCCATAAGTCATACTTGAGTTACTAATATTTCTTCTACCTTTAGTGACATTATTGTAAGCATTTGCACTGTGTCAGGAGACATGTAAGTCATCAACATATGGTGCAAATGCTAAAAATTTGCAGAAAACTTCGTTGAAAACCAATCATACAAAAGCAATAATTCATGCAAACCAATATGATGATCTTAACATTTGTCTTTATTTTTGGCTCACTATTCATTGTATGTTAGGTCATCTTTGTTTTTGTTTTCTTTGTTTAATGATTATTGGTTGGAATGATAGATTTGTTAAGTTTTTGTGGCTAGAAGCCATGCTTTATCTTTCTTTTCTTTTGCTTTTGCATCCATTGTGGCATGTATCCTTATGAGATAATTGCATCGTTTGCTCCTGTTCTTGGATAAAGATTTTTTGTTGTCGTATTCTCATAAGCTTTTTGGTGGTGAATTATAACTTTTGCCCCTAATTTGGACAATAGTCATAATAAACATT
Source organism: Platanus orientalis (assembly GCA_025762735.1). Taxonomy (NCBI): domain Eukaryota; kingdom Viridiplantae; phylum Streptophyta; class Magnoliopsida; order Proteales; family Platanaceae; genus Platanus; species Platanus orientalis. The sequence goes on from JAOXJP010275464.1 coordinate 2,642, forward strand.
CTATAATCTATGTAGTTGATTGTGTCATTTATCCCCATTCCGGATAAAGGTACAAACCCCATATTTTTTTTATAGATTGTGGACTGGACTATATCTTTTGCCCCTATTCTAGACAAAAGTTACAAATGGAGAGACTCACAGAGGGATTTTGAAAAGCTTTCTCTAGAAAAGCTATGGGACCTTGGAGGGTAAATGCTATAGATTGATCTATAATGTTGTTATCATCTCAAGCAAAAAACGTTACATTTTTGTATTCTTTGCCCCTGTTCTGGACAAAGTTTACAATTGTTGGGACTTAAGGAGATATTTTGGGTGACTTTCTCTAGAAAGCCATGGTACCTTGGAGGCTCAGTGCTATATATTATTTACGAATAATGTTGGAGGTTTATGTCATAAATTAATGGAATATATAGACTATGGATCAAATCTGTAATGGTGTCCTCGTCCGTGAACCACCCTAGAGCCTGAGACTAGTCAGAGAAAATTTTATAATGACTTTTTCCTTGAATCCAGAGTGGGATTCTGTGGGATTGGTTGTTGTGCCTTGCCTTGTAATAACATTCCAGTCATTGTTATTGGAGGTCTATCACACAATGTTTGGAATGAATGTGACTCACGCTTATGTCTCAACATAAGCCCTGTAATGAGGGTGGCCTATGCTTAGCTGGTCAGGCTATTGAAGCAGCAACTTGTCTAGTCGGCAACACAAGTCAGGAGATGTTGTTGTGCTCTCTTTAGGAAGTTATGGGGGTCAAAACTGACCATACTAGACAATAGTTGTCTGAACTTTATGTGATGTTAAAATCATGGTTCAAAGTATTACTAGTCTTAAGGATTGAATTTATAGTGTTACCTGTGTTGCATCAGGTAATACTATGAGGTGACCTTAGCAAGTCATGCCGTTGATAATTGGCTAAATAGTAGGGGTCATTTTGTTAGTTCGACCTACAACAGTTAAAATTGGAGTGCCCTCTATTACATCAACGTGACCTTTGTTGAGACTTTGCAGGAGATGTTGTTTCGCTCTCTCTGGAAAACTGTGGATGGTCTATGTTGACTGGGTGCTATGAGGGCGATTTTTTGGCCTTAAGTGAACATAAGAGTTTTGTGTTTACAGACTTGAAAATTACACAGACTTATGGAACGAAGTGCATTACTTTCTTGTCTAATCAGCAAGTATCGCAGTTTTGCCATTCCTTGCAATGTCCCGACGTGACAAGCTACAAGTAGAGGGCTTAATCAGGGTTTGTCAGGAGTTTCTAAGGCTTTCTCCGAAATCCATGGTGATTTTGAAAAATCAATGCTATGTATTTCTTGCACGAATTCCATCTGAGGGTTTACATATTATAAAAAATAGATAGGCTATGGGATAGAATGGCATTGCTCACACCCGAACAACAAATGCCAGCATGCCTTCTTGTAAGTTCACAGCTGATATGAAGTTACCGAACCTTGTGTGCCACAGTCAGGGCTTGTTGTGTTGGGAGAAATTTTTAAGGTTGCTCTGAGGCTGTGGAGATCCTGAAAGATCAATGCTAAATATCATGTCATGATTACTTTTGAGGGATTATTTCATGAATAATATATAGACTTGTGGTATGATGTTCTAATACCTGACTACACCTGATAGCCAGAATGTTAGAGAGATTGCCTTTCTTGTAACATCATTACATACATAATGTTAATGAACCTTATGCTGCAGAGTCAGGGCTTGTTGGGAGAAGAATTTGTCAAGCTTGCTCCAAAAGCTATAGTGACCCCGAAAGATCAGTGCTAAATATAATGTCATGACTATCTTGTGATGGATAATAGATAGGCTATGATATGAAGGTGACATTGCTCATACCCAAAGAGCAGTATCAAAGGAGTTTACCTTTCTATAACACCATATTGTCTTGGAGTTACTGAACCTTGTGTAGTAGAGTCAAGGCTTGTTGGGAGAAGAATTTATAATCTTGCTCCAAAAGCTATGGTGATCCCGAAAGATCGGTGCTAAATATTATGTCATGATCATCTTGTCATGGGTAATAGATAGGCTATGGTATGAAGGTGATATTGCTCATGCCCAAAGAGCAACATCAATGGCTTTGTCTTTGACCTGTTTGTCAGCCAAAATTTATGTGACCTGAATCGGCCTATTTTGTTTTGTTGAGTGGAAGAAGTATTTGTTGTTGTCTATTGTTTATTATGTTGTTATTGTTTTGTTGTTTGTTTGTTGTTGTTTGTTTAAAAATGTGACCTTTTAAAGATCCGAAAGAATTTGTTATGCTATTGTGTGGGAGTTTGAAAATGGCCTTTGAGATGGCCGAGTGATGATGTCTTAAGGCCTTGGAAATGGCCAAAATTTTGGTGGTGGCCAACAAAAAGGCCTCAAAGTTTGTTGAGTGGCGGCCTTCAACATGGCCTCATTGTTTGTTGTGTTTGAAAAAGTCCTTTAATATGGCATTTTGTTGTTGTTGTTGTCTATGTTTGAGGGGGTCTTAATCCTAGTCTGTCAGTTTGTTTGAAAACAGCCTTTAAAACGGCGTCAAGGGTTGTTTTGAATGCGGCCTTCAAGACAGCCTAATACTTGTTTGAAAGTGGCCTCCAAAACAGCCCCCTTTATTCTTGTGTGGCCTTACAAATGGGTCATTGATTGATATGATCTTGTGGTGTTCATGACTTTTGAACCTAACTATCCTAAGCAATTCTGAAGAAGGCACATATTCGATACTTTGTTGTTGGAGTTTGACCAGGTTGATTGATAGATGATCTGAACTATGATATTTGAGTTGTTTGTACTTGTCGCCTTTGCATGAAGGACCATCATTTCAGAATTCCCTCCAAATAGTTTGATCATGTCCCTTAAGACTTTGGGACAAGGATGAGATCTTGTATGTTTAATCCAAAAATAAATTGAATATTGACTGCATATGCTATAAAAAATGATTCTTCCTTGAACATGGGTCAGAATTGGTTTGTGGGGAAGGTATGATGACTTTTCCTTTGTCTTGAGTGTACTTGGATGTTTGAAAGACCAGTAATTTAGAGTGCCATTTCTGGTTTTCACTCCAAATTTGAATTTTATTTCTCCTTTTTTGCTCTTGTTAGAAAAGGGTACTAACAAGTCTGGGTTAGAGTGCTATTCCTGGTTTTCACTTTAAGCTCTTTTTTTTGTGTCTTGTGTAGATGATTTATACTTTGCTAAAATCTGATTAAATGTCTGATTTCTATACTTTGACTTGTGATTTTAAAAAATTTAAGAGTATAGAAAAATGTGAATAATTTTGTAAAACATAATTCTGAAGGGATGTTTTGTAGGGTAAGGTCATGGTTTTGTGTAAAACTTTGAAGTTCTGAAAGAAGATTATGGTTCTATACGTGTGCACCATGTTTTGAAAGAAAATTATGTTTCTCCACAAAATTTCTTTGTATTTTGTTTGGGAGTAAGGGATTTCCTCTCTCTTTTTCGAGGAGAAGGTCATATCATGTTTTTGAAGAAAATCATGATTCTCTATAAAATTTTGTAGAGAATTTATATTTATTAAGAATTGTCTTTTCTTCTTTTTCTTTTGTTTTTTTTTTCTATTTTTCTTGTTTGCTTTTTTTTTTTTCAACATGAATGACAATTTGAGAGTAATTTAACATGAGAAAAGATGTTACAACATAAATTAGTCGAATACGTCTTTTATTTATAAAAAAAAAATTTAGCACAAGCGAAGTTACATAAATTATGCAAAATATCTCTTCACTTGGTCTAAGTTGATAAATCGGGACAAATCCTCCCTATCCATGTTTCCCAGTAGTAAGGCCCCATCAGATAACTTTTCATTAACGATAAAAGGTCCTTCATAATTTGGTTGTGGTTGTCCTTGAGGTGCTTGTTCATATAGGAGAATTTTCTTAAGAACAAGGTCACCTTCTTCTACATCTTTGGGCTTAACCCTTTGGTAGGCTTGTCCATTGCTGATTACTTATAGTCTCTTTTCATTAATGAGGTTTAACTAATCATGTCGAGTTTGTGCCCATTATGATTCTAGAACTTGTGCTTCAGCTAGGATTCAGAGACTGAGAATTTTTGCTTCAATGGGTGGGATAACCTCTGTTTCGTAGACCAAAGAGTATGGAGTAGCACCTGCGGAAGTGAGAATGGATGTCCGATATTCCAATAATGCATATGGTAGCCTTTCATGCCAATTAAAATGATTTGTAGTCATCTTTTGTAGGATCTTCTTGAGATTCATATTGGCTCCTTCTACCACCCCATTTATCTATGGTCTATATGGAGAAGATTGATAGTGTTGAATCTTGAATTTCTGACAGAGCACTTGGAGATCTTTTCCTACTAAATTTATGACATTGTCTATGATGATCTTGTTAGGAACTCCATATCGATAAATGATGTCCTTGTTTATGAACCTTGCGGTGTTCTTCATTATGATTGTGGACAAGGATGTAGCCTCTACCCATTTTTTGAAGTAGTCAATAACCACTATGATGTATTGATGTCCATTAGCTACTTTCCAAGGCATGGGTCCAACCTCATCGATACCCCATATGGAAAATGGCCAAGGGGTAGTTAAGTTGTGTAGCTCTAAAGAAGGTGCTTTGATGAGGTTGGCATAAGACTAGCAAGTGTGGCATCATTTTACATGGTTACAATAATTAGCTTCCATGGTTGACCAGTAATAACCTAGACGTAGAATCTTCTTGGCCAGCATGAGCCCATTCATGTGCGGATCACATTCTCCACAGTGGATGTCTTCAATAATAGTTGCTGCTTCAGACTTTTCTACACATCTTAACAAGACACGATGTGGATATTTTTTGTATAAAGATCCCCCGTGCAAGACAAAGTGTGTCGCTAATCTTTGTAAGGCGTGCTGGTCATTTCTGGAGGCCATAAAGGGGAATGTCTGATCTTCAAGGGACTTCTTAATGTCAAAGAACCAAAGCTCTCTATTTGGATTTACTGCTATAATCTGAGGACAATAGGCCGACTTTGACCTTTGCTTGATTTCAATAGGCTTTATCAAAGATTCATGAGACATGTCGATCATAGAAGCAAGTGTGGCTAGTGCGTCTGCAAACTAATTTTTGTTCCAAGCTACCAAACTGAAGCTTAGGTTTTCAAAATTTATAGATAAGGCTTGCAGGCAGTCATGATAATGTAGGAATTTCTCCTCCCTAATGATCTATTCTCCAATGGCTTAGTAGATAACTAAAGTTGAGTTGCCGAAGACTTCAAGTTCTATGATACCTAGGTCAATGGCAGCTTTCAGGGCAATGATGCATGCTTCATATTCTATAATGTTGTTGCTATATGGATAACATAGATGAATGGCAATGGGGATGATGGCATTTGTGAGATATATAAGCACTGCTCCAACGGCGTTGCCTTTTTGATTAACTGCTCCATCAAAACACATTTTTCATCTTGGCAACTTGGTCATCTCTACTTCAATGTATAGTATCTGCTCATCTGGAAAATCAAGACTGGTAGACAGGGTTTCGTCTACTGGACCATTCGCTTGAAAGTCTGCAAGGGCTTGTCCTTTGATTGCTTTTTATGGGATGAAAGATATGTCAAATTTTGAAAACATCATGAGCAATCGGGCTGTCTTTCCTATTGTGGTTGGTTTCTAGAATATATATTTGATAGGATCCATTTGGGAGATCAAAAAGACTTTATATGATAAGAAGTAGTGTCATAATCTCTTAGTTGCATGCACCAAAGCAAGACATGTTTTCTCTAGAGGAGTGTATCTGGTTTCATAATCGATGAACCGCTTACTTAGGTAGTAGATGGCTTATTCTTTCTTACTTGATTTATTGTGCTGCCCTAGAACGCAACCCATGGAGTTGTCGTGCACCATAAGATACAAGATTAATGGTCGGTCTGGTTCTGGAGAAATAAGCACTGGTGGGCTCAACAAATAGTTCTTGATTTTATCAAATGCAGACTGGCAATCATTGTTCCACTCTACTAGAGAATTCTTTCTCAAGAGCTTGAAGATAGGTTCACAAATGGGGATTAGTTGAGCAATGAATCTGCTGATGTATTGAATGTAGCCCAGAAAGTTGTGCACCTCATTTTCAATGTGTGGGGCTGGCATTTTGATGATGGCTTTGGCTTTGGTAGGATCTACTTCTATGCCTTTCTGACTGATGATGATGCCTAATAGTTTCCCTTGTGAGGCTCCGAAAATACATTTGTTTGGGTTTAATTTTAACTTAAACCATCTCAATCTAACAAACAACTTCCGTAGGTGTCCCAAATAATCTTAGCGATGGCGAGACTTGACAACCATGTCATCAACATATACCTCCATTTTTCTTGTGTATCATGTCATGGAAGAGGGCAATCATGGTTCTTTGGTATGTTGCCCCAACATTCTTAAGGTATTACTCTGTAACAAAAGGTGCCCCAAGGGGTAGTGAATGTTCTCTTCTCTCTATCTTCGACTACCATCTTGACTTGGTTATATCCATAATAACCATCCATGAAAGATATCATTCCATGGCCTATTGTACTGTCGATCAAGACATCAATGTGAGGCAAAGGAAAGTGGTCTTTAGGACTGGCTTTGTTCAAGTCTTGGTAATCAATACACATGTGGACTTTTCCGTCCTTTTGGGGATGGGAACAATGTTTGCTAACTATTGGGGGTATGAAACGAAAAGAAGGAAACCTGAGTCAAGTTGTTTTTGGATTTCTTCTTTAAGTTTAAGTGACCATTCAGGTCGGAGATGCCTAGGTTGGGGAGTTTGTGAAACAACAAGGTCGATGTCAAGACCAGGCATGTCCTCATAGGACCATGCAAAAATGTCAAAAAATTCTTAGTGTAAACATATAAGATCATGTCCCAGCTTCAAAGTATTGGGGGTCACAATTTTTACTATTTTGGGGGAAATTTCGAACCCTAGATTTATTTCTTGTAGGTTGTTGACTAGGGGAAGAGTCCTATTTTCTTAACGTTCAAAGGTGCCAATGATTTCTTGTGGCATCAATTCCTCATCAGTGTAATCGTACTATTCCTAAGTAGTTTTTGAGAAAGAAAAAATTTAGTAAAGTATGAATGAAGGAGTATTATTACCCCAAAATGAAAGTAGTTGATCTTGGAATTGCTTCAGGGGTGCCTACGTACCTGACATTTTTGCATGAATTGGATGCAAGAAAGAGGGGTCAGTTAGGATCAAGCTATACATAGTTCTTGGTTTTTTAGGGATGGCATATATGGATTTTTTTGATATGTAGCTGAACCTGAAGTTACTTCTCAGGTTGCCTACATACCTAACATTTTCTGGCATTGGTTGAATGCTAAAAAACTTTTGGTCTGTTAGGATCAAGCCACATGTAGTTCTTATTTACAAGGTTTATGAACAAAAGTTGAAAACAAAGGTTTTTGAAAAATGACTAGACCTAAAGTTGTGTCTCAGGTTGTCTATGTACCCTTTACATTTGCATTGGTCGAATGCTTTTGACATTTGTGTTGGTAGGGATCAAGTCATATGTAGTTCATTTTACAAGGGTGAAAAGAGAAACTGAAACTACGTGCAGAAATAGTAACGATTGTGCTTCATAGTACTGATCTTCAACAACTAACTTGGTCCATGTTCAATTTTCCATCCATGAGCCTGAGCTATTTTGGGATGCTTGATAGGATTCCATCTTCGGGCTAATTGACCTGGGTGAGGTCAATCTCATTTAAATCGAACTCTCCATTGAAAATTATTTATTGGAGTGCCTCCCTGACGTTGCACAACAAGGAGAGTAGACTTAAAGAGATCAAATTGTCTTCCCTATTTTTTGAGGTGGTAAGAGTAGAACTCTCACCAATCTCAGGGACAGATAACAAATTACTGAAAGAAAGAATGTGGTGACACACACTGGAATATTATGGGGGTGGACAGAATAATTCAACTTGGTCTTGATTGGCTGATGGTTTGAAATCCTTAGGAGGATGGATGAACAAAGGAGTTGTTTCACATGAGTTTTTAGGGCTTATTTCTGGTGTTGCCCATAGAGGGATGAGGTCTTGAGTTTTTTCAAGGTTGAGGTCTTTGGGATATTCTGGGGCTATAGTGGTTTTCTCAGGGATCTTGAAACTGACCCTCTTCTGCTTCTTGCCCTAGTGTTTGAGTTCTGGTTTGAAACCTAGGCCAGCTTGAGAGTGTTTTCGGACTGCTTTCACTAGTTCCTTTTTATCTTAAAGATACTTACCCAAACCTTTTTCTATTCTTCTGCTTCTTCTTTGGTGCAGACCATCTCAAATTGGTAGGATGTGTAGGTCTTTGGTTCTTGGAGATTTTTCACCTGCAATACCCTTTGACCAACTGTGGTAAGGACATCCCTGTCTGCTGTTAAAGTCACTACTTCATTTTTGTCAATGAATTTAACCTTCTGATGAAAGGATGAGAGCACAGTTCTGGCTTGATGTATCAAAGGTCTTCCTAGTAGCATGGAAAATGATGACGGGATGTTGAGCACTTGGAAACTCACATTGAACATTTTTCCCTTCATGATGAGGGGTATGTTAGTCTCGCCCTGACCTTGTCTTATCGTGTTGTCAAAGGCTTTGATGTCTCATGAATTTGGATGGAGACTTTGTACCGTGATAGCAAGGGATTCTAGGGTAGCTATGGTACATATGGTTAATGCTGACCCGTTGTCCACCAGGATCGAGGGGATACATATGTCTTGATGACGGGCTGAAATATACAATGCCCAATTGTGTACATTCCCTTATGGGATTTCCTCCTCTGTAAAGGTGATGACTTGGGGAATGGTTATTCTTCTAACCATGTTTTCTAGCCGGTCTGGAGTTATTGAAGCATCCATAAAAGTTTCTTGAATATGTTCAGGAATCTGTCCCTATGGGGAGCTGATGTGACTAGCAGCCTCAAGATAGAAATGTTAGCTTGAGTTTTGGCTAACTATTCTACCAAGAATAGATGAGACCTACGGATTGCAGCCTCAAACACCTCATTTCCTTTCTTCTCCTCTTCTTCTCTAATCCTCTTTTGTTCTATTAATTCTTGTTATATTTTTTCTTGTTGTTATTTCTTCTCTGATTCCAGCCCTGTTTTCCCTTTCCCCTAGATAGAATCCTAGCGCAGATTGGTGATGGCTGGTTCTGTGATTCTACCTAAGTGGGTGAAAAGGCCGACAAGATTTTCCACCTCGTCTTCCAATAGACCTGGGTAATATTCACCTACCCCTCCTCATAGTTGTAAGGAACCCTGTTATACTCATGTGCCTTTATAGGTGGTGGGGGAATGTTTACAATGGAAGGCATATTTGTGGACGGTGGTTGATAGGGTATAGGGGATGAGAAGGTATAGAAGGAAGGTGGGGCTAGTTTTAGTGGTGGAGGGGGAATATAATAGGTTTGGGTATATGGGGAGTAGCAGGCTAAGGGTTTAGCCCTGATGGGGGCTTTAAGCTCATCATCTGAGGGAAGTAATGAAAGGAGTTCTTCTTCTGGGGTTTCTCACAGTGATAAAATTTCTTTTGTAGGGAGTTCAGTCTGGTCAACAGGGTCTAGATACTGCACATAGTCTTCTTCCGGGAGGATTATCACCGATTTATTATTACCAATTCTAGTGATGAAGCTTGCAGGGTTGAAGGTCTGACTCCTTATCCCTATTATGTTGGTTCTTTTAGATGGAGGGTGAGGTGGAAGAGGGTTCTAAAGGATGTTGGAATTGGGTGGGTTGTTTGATGGGGGACAAAAAGATACTTTCCCTTCTTCTATGAGGTCTTGAATATAATGCTTGAGGGTGAAACATTGGTCTATGGGACGACCTAGTGTTTGATGGAATGGGCAATGCTCGGTGGCATCATATTAATGAGACAAAGGGTTAAAGGGGGTCTTAGCTCTAAAAGTTATAGGAGCTCCTTATTCATGAGATAGTCCATGACATATTTGTATGAATAAGGTAGGGGAGTGAATCTTATTTTATTTCTGTCTTCAAATGGAATAGACATGAATTTGGGTTATGACTTTAATAGTGCTTCCACAGGGAGTCGGACCATTGTTAGGAAATTTATTGTTGGTTGACAAGGCTATCCGTTACTTTGAATTAGTGGTATTTCGATCATTTGCACAACATTTCTCTCTAGACAAGTTATTACGACTTTTCTAGGGATTGTTCGACTTGTATTTCAAGGGGCTGTAGTTGCTTTTGTGACAAGGCTTGCCCTGATGACTAGCTAAACACGGGTGGCTTTGTTAATGACATCGGCAAAGTTTCCAATGGATGCAGTAAGAAGCATCAGTTGGTATGTCAGGCCCAAGATTTTTATGAAGGTAGAAATCATATCTTCCTCAGACATTGAGTGCATCAAATTGGATGTTCTCTGCCTCCAACAGTAGGCATAGTCCCTGATCCCCTCATTGTCCTGGGGGTGTATCCCCTCGATTTCTTCTCGGGTGGGTAGCATTTTTGGGTTGAATTGGAAATGTTCAAGGAAGGCCTTGGTCAAAGTTCTCCAGGTACCTACATCTCTTTTATCTTGACCTGTAAACCACTTGGCCGAATCCTTTTCTAGACTTCTTAGAAACATCTGGATTAGGATTCTATCATCTTGTCCCCACTAAAACATGGCATTGCAGTACATTCTCAGGTCCATTTTGGGACACCCTATGCCACCGTATTTTTCCATGTCCGACATTTGGAAATTACTTGGTAGGTTACTCCTTGGATACAAACACAAATCTTCAAAATCCATGTTCAATGGGAATGATACCCCTTTCAAGAGTTTAATCTCACTAGCCATCTTGGCTATTCTGGCCTCTGTCTGATCTGAGTGTGAAGATACTGAGATACCCTTCCCCTTTTTATCTTGATGTTCTATCTTATATCTTTCCTCTGAGTTTTGGAGCTCGGTGTCAATAAGGTTAGGGGTGGTAGTGAAGATAGGTGGCTTTTCTTGGTTCCCAAAAAAATTGAGTTTTGAGATTTCCTCAATAAAGAATCAATGGATGAATATTGGTTTTGGGGAGGGTTCTGGGGACCTCCTGTGGTGTTCAGGTACTCATGGAGTACCTTCTCAAATTCTATGGAGGTTTGTCATAGACTTTAGAGAGGGACGGTGGATTGGACTTGTGTTAACGGGGGAATTGGGGAAGAGGATGAGGAAGATGCTCCACGTTTAATCATGAAGCTTTTTAGGATCCTTTCCAGTTCAGCTTTTTGCCATGGTGTCACTTGATTACTAGAATCAATATGAGAATGGGGAGGAGTTATAGTTAAAACCTCGGGAGTTGTGGAAGATGAAATACTAGTCATCTGTGGAAGTTCTCCTACTATGTTGATGCGGGATTATGCCTTCCTCTTCTTCTTTTGCAGTCTTGTCTTGGGAGGTGCTATTTTGTTGATAACATATTATTATTATTTAGAGTCATGACTGTGATTATACATTTGTTTAAACCAGAAATATTTAGACAAATGATAGATCATACAAATGCATTCATGTCAAACCATTGAATTCAAGTTTTGAAAATAGAATTATATATATATATATATATATATATATATATATTAAGAAAAAACAAAGTACATCAACTAAAAGTAAGGTACATAGACCTTTTATATAAAAAAACAAATACATAGTCTAGAGTCCAAGGACTTTAGGAGGTGGTGGTGGAGCTTCGACTAGCTTATAGCCTAAGGAGAAAATTTACTTTCTCAGCTTCTGAACCCATTCTAGTCTCCAATGTGTTTGTAAGAAGGCAATGGTATTGCTGCACCATAGCTCAGTGTCTAGATCAGTGTGGGAGATTCTCACATCATTGAGTTCTCTTAAAGTATCAACAAGCTTAGTTAAGGTGTTGTTTGCTTCCTAATGGGTGTCTCTTGAGATCTCAGCCTCAGCTCGAAGGTTGAACTCAACTTTGAGAGATGCTTGAACTTCCTTGAGGGTAGTCCAGGTAGTCTCGAGGATCGTAGATGTTTGACGATGCAGGGTTTGTTCATTTGCTAAATCTCAGAAAGCTTGTTCTAACTTTGCTTCTATGTGAGAAGGTCCACCTTGAGAAGTGGAAGGTTCATCAGATTAGATTCTCTTATTTGGATGATTAGTTATTGAACTTGATGATTGTGTAGATATGAGGTTGTGAATCTATGAATCATAAGGAGGTGATGTCTCATGTGTCTTGGTAGATACCAAGAGTAAGTGCCTTAGTGCTTGAGTATGTGCACTGTCCCAAAGGTTAGTTAGCTGAGACTAGACTAAATGAGGTGTCTTATAATTAAGTTTACAAACATCTCCAGAAGTGGTAGTAAAGTTGAACAAGTCCTGACAAAGAGTGAACTGGCAAAGCACCCGAATTGGTACATAAGGCATGCTTTAGTATAACCTTGTGAGAATCATGTAGGTGTAGTTCTCTAAGAACTGATGTGGATAGTGAGATTTCTGCCATTTAGCTCTCCAAGTGATATGTTTGGTGGATAGATTAGCCATAAGTTTTTGGTAATCTATCGTTGCCTTTTCCCCCGAAGGGGTTGGAACAGATGGGTTTTGACGAGGAGTAGATAAAGGCAATGATGAGATATATCCCCGAAGCTAGGCTTATAGAAAAGCTGGGTAGCCGTATAATCGACTTTGCGGTGCCGAACACAGTGAGATAGGTTGGATGTGATTTCTGCAATGATTATGGGGGCCAATGTCTTTCCTTCGGATAGTTGTTTTAGAATGCTACACAAAAATATGCTGATCTGAAGTCGGCTGGGGGATAAGAGGAGTTGGCCCAAGACTATTAATGTGAGGGCTCTGTACTTGGCTAGGTTTAAGAAATCTCCAATTTTTTTCCAACCTCGATCCAATAGAAGGTTGAAAGAACAGTGGAGGTAATCGCCCAAAGTCTCGTTGGGTAGAAAATTCTTTGATACAGTGAGAGTAGACTGGAAGTCTTTGAAGTAGTTGTTTTTGTGTACAAGAAAGATTGTGTCGGTGTGATAACAGTGTTTCAGGTTCAGAAAAGACTCCAATTCTTCAATGGTAGGAGTCAACTCATGTTTACCAAGGCGAAAAACCATATTGGATCCTAGAAATATACGACTGCTTCTAAGAGAGGCCAATCAAGATGATCCCAAGATAGTGACAAAGTAGTCCTAAGCTTGCTTTAGTCAGCTCAGATGGTTTGTTCCTTTGGTGGGAGTGAAATGAGTACATCTGTGAATTTGATGGTCGTGGTGGTGAATGGCTCAAAACAGATGGGTCTAGGATCCATTTCTGCAAAATAAGTATAGGAATTAGTAATCTTTTTATGTTTTTGTTGTTCTGTTATTATTATTATTATTTTTTGCTTTTTTGTTGGTTTTTTCTTGTATTTTTGTTACGTTGTTTTGTTTGGTTTTTTGTTCTTTTTGTTTTTTGTTATTTTTTGTGCTTTGTTTTTTTTAAAAAAAATTTTTTTGTGTTTTTTTTAGGTTTTTTTGTTTTTGTTTTTAGGGCTTTTTTTTTTTTAAGGATTGGGCTGGTATGCCTAATCTTTAACATTTGTCAGGCATATAGCACATTCAGGTGTACTATGACCTTGAGTTCAAATAAAACATCTAAAAATTGAAATTTTGTTTTATATTTCCCAATTCCTTTGAATGAGAAAAAATTTGCGCTAAGAGGAAAATTTCCCCCTTATTTCATTCCTAATTTCCTTTATACAATGAGTGCAAGTGGATCAACAAGGGTTTATCCCCTTCTTCCTTCTCATGAAAAAGCTCTTTGGAAGAACCTATTTGTGGATGAGGTAACCCTAACCCCCCTTTTCCTTTTGTTTGTTTTGTTTTTTATTTTTAATCTTTAATTGTATGTTATTTTTATTGTTTTTAGGAGTTTTTACTATTTTGTTTAAAGGTTTGGAAGAGGTATGCCTGAATTTGTCAGTTTTGTCTAAAAATACCCAATATGCCTAAACTTGATGTGCATTCAAGTTTAGGCGTATGGGGTATTTCAAGCGTATGATGTATTTTAGGCATACCCTGAATTCAGGCGTATGCTAAATTCAGGTGTACCCCAGTAGCTAAACACTTTTTGGTTTATGACTTTTGTGGTTTTGTTGTTTTGTTTTATATGTTTATTTTATTTATATTTGTTTGTTTGTTATTTTTATAGGCTAGGGATAATGTAGAGACCCATGGGTCTTGGTCCGGAGTTATTATGATGTGGAAGTGTCTTTGTGAGAAGGCACATACGAAAGTTCTAGAAATGGGGTTTAGGCCCTTTTTGAGTATCCCGTTGCTGAAGGTGGATAAAGCCTTGTTGATGGCGTTGGTAGAGAGGTGGTCCCCCATTATCCACACCTTCCATCTACCTATGGGGGAGATAAGATTACCCCCGACGAACTTCTACATGTTGACCTGACTGCCTATGAGAGGTGATCTTCCTCCTTATGAGCTAATGCCCTCTTAGGATATGATCAGGAGGTTATTGGGGCCACAACCCCTTTTGTTTGATAGAGGGTTTAGAGGGATATTGCGTTCTTGGTTCAAGAAGGAATATGTTTGGGCTATGGATTAGAGTTCTGAGTGGAGATTGATTACTCAGTCCGGGCCTTCCTTCTTTACATGTTCACATAGTCCGTCTTCAACGAGAAAAGCGACCGAATTTTCCTGAATTTTCTCCCTGTCTTAGACAACTTGTCTAAGGTTAAGACCTTTGGTTGGGGTAGATTTGCCCTTGGGTGGATGTACTTTAACATGAATAAGGTGGCCAATGGGGATAAAGTTGTGTTCCTGGGTGTTCATTTTCTATGGGAGGTAAAGTATTTGTATATTTTTTTGTTGTTATGTTGTTTCTCTTTTTTCGTCTTTTATTTTGTTTAATGTTTTTCTTATTTTTTTTGCAGGTTTGGTGCTATGAGAGGTTAACTCCCTTAGCATCTCGTAAAAAGGGGAGAACTTTATTTCTTGTGCCTTGTGTTGAGAGGTGGAAGACCTCTAACATTCGCCCAAAGGCACAGAAATCTACTTCCATGTTTAGGAGGGATTTGGATCAGATCACAGCTGCCCAAGTAAAGTTTTAATTGGTTAATTTGATTTATTACTGTGTTTTCTTGTTTTATTTGTGTTTTTATTAATATTTTCTTTGTTTGTAGGTTAATTAGAATCCTTGGGTAGCTTGGGAGTTGAGCGGGGATCTTACGAGGGAGTTTTAGGTTACCTTGGACTGGTCGATGTCTAAGGCTATCTTCCTAGACCCTGGGGAAGTGGAGTGGTACCTAGGGGAGAGGTGCTATAGGCAGTTGGTCTCCCCTGACAAATTTATGGTGCCTGGCCCTCCTCCCAGTGTGATTGAGTCTGAGGGGGCTTTGGGTATGAGGAAGGTGGGTGAACTTATAGATCCCTACTTGTTTCCCGACATAGACTATTATGAATGTTGGGTCACTTAGACTTACGGACCTTTGGGAGGTCCAGTTGAGAGAGAAGTATGTTTAATTGTTTATTTTAATGTGATTTATGATTTAAGTTTTTTTTCTAATTGTTTCTCTTTGTTTTGATAGGCTGGTGTTGGCCTGGCTAGGCAACCTAGGGTTGTGCCCCAAGGGGAGGAGATGCCAACTCCAGAGAGGAGGAGGAAGAGAAAGGCTCCAAGTGAGGGAGCCGCGACTGAGAGCCCGTTGGGGGTGCTTCCTATAATGGTCTTTGTGACTGATGCGAGAGGTGGGGTACAAGAGCTGCCTCTCTCGGTTAGCACAGTACTAGAGGATTGGATTCCTCCCCCTTCAGTGACTGAGGTGTTTTGTTTGTTTTGTTGTCTTATTTATCTTTTCATCTCTCATTTTTGTTTATTTAATTATCTTTTCTTTTTCAGGTGTGTCGAGAAGCTTTTATGGGAGTTCTTAAGATGTTAGCTCGGTCTCATGCCTTGGTGAGGCAAGTGTGTCACGACATGGGGGAGGAGCTCACTTCTCAAAGGAGGAGATATAGGGTTCTCATTATTGAAGTTGCTTTTGTTTTGTTTTTGTTTTTGTTACTTTGTTGTTTTTTTTTTTTACTTTTTTTAAAAAAATTTGTTTGGTAATGTTGATTTTAGTTGGGGGGATAATCTCAGAGGAAGAAGACAATTGGCCGAGGACCTACTATTTCTGGTGCAGCCACAACAGTAGGCTTGGAGAGGACATAGAGTGTGCCAGTCGAGGATGAGATTGGTGCAGGTCTAGATGTTGCTGGGGATGCCCCCACTGGTGTAGAGCTAGAGGTTAGGGATAATGCTTCTGCCATGGTAGTAGCAGAGATAGTACCCCCTTCAGATCAGGGAGGTGAGGGAGACTTGTCTGTGTTAGAGAAAATATCTCCTCTGGACAAGGGGAAAGGGGTGGCTACATCTGAAGGAGAGTAGGGTTTAGGATCGACCTACAGGAGGAAGAATGTAGGTCAGAGACCCTCAAAGGGGTTGTTGAGTCGGTTGATTGAGAGGAGTGGAGAGGACCCTACTAGTTAGGGATTTGTACTTTTTTGTTTTTTTGGACAGATGTACCTATTTTTGTAAAAGAGATTGAATGGAATAAAAAGATTTTTTAGTCATTTGGTTTTGTGGTTTGTGATGGATGATGAAATGGAAAGATTAATTTTATGTGTATAAATCCGAAAATGTCCTAAGTATCAATAAAAATAAAGAATTTTATTTTATTTTTTTTTGAAAAATGTTAGGCATGAATTATTGGTTATAATGGTAACACATGCAAGCAATCGAGTAGAATACAATGACAAACAAGTTATACTTCTAGACCTCTAAGCTATTTAAGTATACCCTACATAGCTTTAAAATGAATGAGATGCATGATAGTTTTTTATTAGAGAGATTCTAAAAGGTTTCCTAGTCTAAACACTTCTCCTATTGCTCGGATCTTGGGAATAGTGACTAGGTTGGGTTACTTAGCCCGACCGCACTGACGTAACAGTCACGGTTCAAGCGTTGTCTCTCGTCCTAAATGTTTGCCAATGTCGGTCTATTGGTGGATACTAAACAGATATAAGGTTTATGATGTTCATGCAATATATGAATGATGTATCGTATCTTATGGACTAGTATAGAAAAATGATAATAAAAAATAAAACATGTTTAAGCAAGCAATTTGTTAAATGTGGATCTTGGCCCTAATAACTAATTCAATCTGTCTTAAATCTAATGTGAGCATGTTTTCTTTCTTAAGATGCAAGTTTGATATAGCTTGGATGCAAGTATATCCTACTAACTAATGACATGCTTTACAATCTATGTGAACACGTGCTTTGCATAA
>JAOXJP010275475.1:0-19866 GCA_025762735.1 Platanus orientalis
GCCCATTCCTCTAACATTCCAAGTTAGGATTTTGAGATCCATAAAATCAACTTTGAAGAATCCCTTTTCCTCTCCTATCGGATCCACCACACAAATCCGCCACCTTTCTCTCGTTCACCTTCCTATCATAGTTAACACTCCATTCAAGTTTTTTGAGCTCATTTATAAGACGTTTATCCGCCACCGATTTAATCCCCATTGAATTCGATGCATTTTTTCTTCGAAGTTCAATTGTTTTGAATAACTCTTTCACTTCAGCCTCAAAACCCTCAAATGACAAACCTAAGAAGGGTCCAAATTTCTCCAATTTATGTAACACCCACTCAGATAAAGCTTCTTCATCTCTTTCTATCGCACCCCTTAGAAATAGGCAATCCTGATTATTAGACATATTCCTTGGTGTCCCATAGAACAAATCCCCCTCAAATTCATTTCTACTCAAATTCTTTTCAGCATAATCCTTTTCCCGAATCGCCAAAGGAATAGGTGTCAAAATCTCACTTTCCTTCTCATCCCCAGTATCCTCCAAACGAATTAAATCCCTATTCTGATTTCCCAAAGGTTCACAAGATAACTCCTCTCTATGACTGCTACCCCAGATAATATTCCAATCCTCAGTAGTATTAGCTAACTAATTGTTCCTGCATAAATCCAATGCATCGAGCAAAGTAGATGAATGCAATTTGGAAAATAAATGTTGTGTACCTTTTAATTGCATAGTGTTGACTGTGGAAGGTGTCGGATTCATCCTTATCACATTACCAAGTTTGTTGGCCTAGGGTATTGTTTCCTTGCCCATTCTAGTATCCATATATGACTCAATCACCATCCACAGACAGTTTCCTTCAGACAAGGAGAAGTTTGGCCTCGGATAGTTTTCACCAAACATATCGTCATGCACACCTGATTGCTTCTGAAGAGGAGAATAGAATGGAAAACATCTTTTGCCGTCATGTTCACAATTCGAAACTCCAACCGAACAGTGCTCTTCCCCCATGAATGTTCCGTTTTCCAGAGAATTTGAATTTGAGTTTGATACCCATGAATCGCTTGGACCAGACGATGATTTTTTGTTACGATTTTCACTCAAGGCATTCGCAATTAACAAATAATCTTCATCCTGAAAATTCTGCCTCTATATTATCTTATTCACAACCACCGAAATTGAATTGCCCAACTGTCCAGTATCACCATGTCCAAGTCCCTCATTCTGACTACTTGAGTTGATATCCGCCCACGAATCCACCGGTTTTAACTGGAAGGGATCACCAATGATCGATTGTGAAGATGTTGTCTGTCTGTTGCTCAACATCTGCTATGGATACCCATTTGATTTAGGATTTTTTGAAAAATCCCCAAACTCCCTACAGCTTTTCCCACTCGATTCCGGCTCAGTTGGAATAGCTTGTCGCTTAGATACTTCAAGGAACGAACCGTTTGTACGTGATACCATTTTTGTCCTCCCTGTCCTCTCCGACTCTTCCATCCGTGAGGGATGAGATTCGATTTCTTTTGCCTTGTTTATCGGGTGTCACCTAAAAGACCCATTTATCCTTCTAGCATCGCCACTGTAGTTCCTCTCCTGAGGGTTAACTGAGTCATTTGCACCCTTTATTATCCCCTTTTTTTGTTTTCCTTTAAATGCCCCCTGCGGCCAAACAGAACCAACCTCCTTTTCAAGGGTGAAATTGGAAGATAAATTGCATCCTTTTTCCCCAATTCAATGGTCCTTCGTTAAATTCCCCTTTCCCCCTTGGACATCAACCATTTTATTTAATCGTGGACGTTGATCATTAAACGGACCATCATCATCAATTTTCATATTAACCTTTTGAAGGTTAACTTTGTCATTTCTCACTATCCTCTCCCCCTTCTCACAGTTAGTTAGGTCAATCGGGCTATAGCAGTCTTTGCCCTGATCAACCAGCGAAGTAGCGTGTACGCCACCCCTTCCTCCCACTGCGTACCCAACCACTACGTCAATCGAAGCGGGACATGTCAAGCCCCCCTTCCAATTCGTCTAAGCCTCCAGACAGTTGTTTTGATTGCGGTACAGTTGATTTGATCTCTTTTGCGGATCGAGAAGCTTCGCTTGCTTGGCCGGATTCACACCCTTCAACATGTCGGCGGTAATCTCATGTTCCGGCATCAAGGTTGATGACGAAAATGGATTCAGCAACCCCAAACAGTCTGAAATTAAATCCCTTTCTTCATCTTCGATAGAGATGATGATTTGGGAGTAGTTTCCATTCACGATCACTGCAACACACCTTGGAATGTTCCTTAGATCAGAGCAGAAGATCTCAAGTCGAACCCACCTTAACTCTTCGCATTCCAACTTTTTCGCATCCACCGATAGCAACCCACCACAAACACCCCCAATCGTTTCAAACATTTCTTTTATCCACAAATTGAGAGGGAGCCCCCATACTTTAACCCATCGTTTCTTGAATAGTTTATTGTATCCCAAAGAAAGTATGCTATGATCCCACTCAAATAGGCCAACCCTACCACGTCTTGGAATTTTGATATCCAAGCCAATTAAATCTCGAGCTTCTTCAATGGAAGAACAAATAACCATTGCTCTAAAGGAGTCAATCACGATCCATATAATCTCTTCTACTAGGTCCAAATCTTCACACACAGTCACAGCAAACTCTTCCCAAGTGAGCTCGATATTAGATCGACTACCAAGAACAGTCCTTGTACAGACTTCCTCCCCTACCAAATTCTCCATCAAGTTCATTGAAATCACCCAATCGTGATCCCGATGTTTCACCTCGATAGATGGATGATTAAATATGGTTGTGTTTTCTTTAGATAATAGGGGGAAAGCATCTGTTGTTCGAGAAGGGATCGTTTGAGATGCAGGGATATCACCACCAAAAGATCTTCTGAGGATATGGGCAACATTTGCCCAACCCGTAGAATTCACATCTCCCGGAATGAATATCCTAAATTCTCTTTCATTTCTTAGTATTTCAGAAACTATTAAAAACTTGCCTTGATTGTTAGTCCTACCCCTAATAGTAATAACTTTGTTACCATCATCCTTTGAACGATAAAACGCCTCATGTGATGATTTTCTACATGCCTGATCTAAAACCAAGCAAAACCAGGGAATATGAATTGCCTTGAACCGAATGGATGTTACAAATTCCAATCTATGTTTAGTAACTTTCATGAAATTTTAACTTTAGAACCCTAGAACATGTTAGAAACAGCCATAACAATTTCAAATTTTTCTGATGCATCAGGACATTTTGGTAATTTTCAGATTTTCTGTCCAAAATTACAAAAATACCCTTTTGAAGCTTTTTTTCTTTATTTTCTCATTTTCTATTCTTTCTCATCCTAACATCTTTTCTTAAATTCTATTTTCTGATTCCTTGGCTATTTATGAGTTTAAATTCAATTCTTGATTTATTTAGCTTATGCACCTTTATTTTAAATTATTTGAGGCCTTGGGAATTATTCTACATCAATTTTTGGTATCTTCTCTAATGTACTATATCAATTTTGGTATCAAAGCCAGGTTCCAACTAATTAATATCTAGTTAGGTTCCTGCTTCAGGTTTTTATCAGTTAGTTCCATCTAACTAAAATCCCAAGTCCTTTCTAAATTGATCCCGGCCTTGTCTGAACTGACTACATTGACACGATGAAGTGTGATGAACCACCATCTTGTATATAGAGAAATTGCAAAGAAGATCAGAATATGAGATCAGATTGAATCTTGATAGAGTTAAATTTATATTAAAAGTCAAAGATCTTAATCCTTATAGTAAGGAATATCAGACTCTCAAAAACTACAAAAATGTCTTGAGATCAGACTTCTAGAGATAGAAAAATAGAAGCGGGAAGAAATCGAAAGACAAGAAAGAGTTCATATACTTCAAGATCTACAAAAAAGTGTTTGAAAAGATACATGCGAAGTATAAGTCTGAACAAGTTCCAACTCATACATCTTTCGTTCAAGTTCATAGGTTTGAATCTGAAAACAAACCTGAAGTAAAAAAAAAGTCAAAAGCTAGAAAAGGAAGAAGCCAACGCGGAAGAATGCTTGCAAAGACTCTATACTTAGATTTCCTCCTCATACAATGTTGCAGATCATCACCAAAGCTCAAGCAGATTCTAGCTCCAGCAAAAGCCCAGAAGCGGACTAGATCAAGATCCAAGTCCAAGAAGCCATCCAGTCCAAAAGGTACATGCGAGTCATCAATTCTAGGACCTCCACCATATCTACCATTTTTATTGTGGACTCCTAACATATTACCAAGCTGTGAAGGATGGTAGTTGATTTCAGATTCGAAGTCAAATTTCTCCCCACTCCAAAAGAATGATGCAGACAATCAAGCAAGACTTATGTATGTGCCGCCCCACAAGAGAGCTAGATTCAAGCAAGAATGTTATGTGAGTTTAGTAAGGGTCCTATAAGGGCTAACATTTATTTTATGTGTACATGTAATATGGCCAATACTACCAAAACTTTGGTTGGGTTTATTTGTTTACAATAATCCAATTTTTTATGTTTAGCCCACTGTTTCAAATGTCAGAATCTGCCCTTTTAACTTGATTTTGGGGTCATTAGATAGGTTATTCAATTACCTTTCTAACAAAACCAAGATTGCATAAATCCAAGGTGATTTGGGAAAGTTATGACCAAATTACTAAGAGTGTGTCAGTTAAAATGGGAATAATGTTTTTTTTAGAAAGTCTTAAATTTTAGTAATTTAGATTTTAGGAAAGTCGTGTTTTAGAAAGGTTTTGATTTTAGTAGGTCTTAGGTAACAAGTTTAAAGTTTTTAGCAAAAATTGGTCTTCAAGTTTCGGTTTTTAGTAAGTTTTTAATTTTGTACTTTCTAAATTCTATAGGTTATAAGTCTATTTAAAGGCACCTCTTCCTTACAATTTTATGGTGAAGAATTAACAAGTTTTTGAAAGTTTGGGTATTCCCAAGGTGTGGTTGTAGCTATACTCTCCTCTCCAAGTGTTGATGTCATCTCCTAGGCTCCCCTCCCTCTTCTCTCCATGTAGGTTATAGCTCCCTAGTGCACTTGTGAGTATCCCCCTTTCTTCTCATCTTTCTTTATGGGTTTTGTTCCTCATGTGATCCCCTACCAAAGCCCTCTCTTTCCTCTCTGATTCCCTTCTTCCTTCTTTCTTAAAACCTATAGATTCCCAATTGTTTTGCCTAAAAACTCTATTTAAAAAATTGGTTTTTTGAAATTTCATGATTTGACAAAGCAAATCTTATCCAAATCTCACGAAATTTGAACTATAGGACCTCTACATACGTCAGAACTATTGGTAATTTTTGAAATTCTGTCCAAAATTATAGATTTCCCCTTTTTAGTTCTTTTACACTATTTCTTTCTACTTTTCTACTCTAATTTCCCCTAATCTCTTTCCAATCATTCTATTTGTTGTTTTCTCTTATTTTATGACTACTTATGTTCTAAAATTTGAATTTTTCAACTATTTGTTTTCACTCTTTAATTTGGGCAATTACTTGAGGATCTTGGGAATATCTTGCATCATTAGCCATGGCCACAATCCCTCAAGGCCATGATCACTCTATTACTCCTATTACTAAAGTGAAGTTTAATGGCATTATCTGCTTGGTATGGTCCCAATCTATTCGATGGTCCATCCTTGGCCATGGCAAGTGTTGGTATATTATTGGAAGCATTACTACCCTGGCCCCCTTTACCCCTCAGAGAAGAAAAGAAATGTGACTTAATTTAGATTTTATGTAATAATACATTAAAATGCCAGAAGTTTAGACGCAATATTAGGGAGTTTTAGTAAGCTGTAGAGTTATAGTCAAATTCTATTTGGAATCTAATTAGTTTAGGAGTCCACATCGTGCTAAGAGTCATGTGAATTGAAGTCTATATAAAGAATGGTTGTTAGGCATGTAATCAGTTTTAGAATTTAGAATAAGGTGATTTGTTTAGAGTCCCACGAGTGGACAGGTATCTCTTCTTTGGGGGGAAGGCGTAGCTCCCCAAGTTGTTTTCTCTCCTTCTCTTCTCTTTTCTTCCACAAGAGGTATTCTCTCTCTCTCTCTCTCTCTCTCTCTCTCTCTCTCTCTTCTTTTCCTCATCTCTCATCTCATGACCATCTTTCTTTCTTTCTTGATTTCTTGTTTCTTGTTCTTCAATCTTTCTTCCTTGCTTGCTTCTTTAATATTAAATTTTGTTGATTTCTTAAATTTCCTGCATTATTATTATTTCTTTTGGTTAAAGAATCATCAAGAAACCTTAAGAATCGATATTGATTGATTTCTTGAATCTAAATTAGAAATCAGACCTATCCCTTCTTCCCCGTGGCTGTTTTCCCTTAAAAACATCAAGAATCTTCATCAAATTTCTTTTTGATTAAATTCTTGAAGCAAAAAAAAAAAAAAGCAACAACAGAGTTGGAAATTGACATTTCATTCAATTTTGATCCAAAATTTATGAAATTTAGACCATAAGACCTTCAAGGACATTAAAAACCTACTATAAAAATTTCAGAATTTTCTAGTGCATCAGCAGGGGTATTTTGGTAATTTTGAGATTCTGTAAAAAAAATTGCGGAATTACCCTTCTCGGTCCTTTCTTCCTATTTTCTTCTCACTTTCAATTCTAAACCCTCTTAATTCCTTCTCTATATCTATATTCTCTGATTTTCTAAATTTTGTGGCTACTTGTGTCTTCAAAGTTCAACTCTTGGTTGTGCACATTGATATCTTGCTTCCACATTGTTATTTTGTTAACTACTTGAGGCTTTTGGAATTATCCTCCATCAGTTTCAAGCCATGACACATGGGATTTATGAGATGTTGTGGATATGCAACTTCCTAAGAGAGATGGGATTCCACTCTCATGGTCCCATGCGATTGTTTTGTGATAGTAAAGCCGCCATTAACATTGCTCATGATCTAGTCCAACAGGACAAAACAAAACATGTTGAGGTTGACAGACACTTTATAAAGAAGAAGCTCCAAATCAAGCAAATTTGCATTCCCTTTTATGAAGATCAGTTAGCCGATGTGTTTACTAAAGGGATGTGTAGTCCTAGTTTTAGTAAGATTATTTACAAGCTAGGTATGCACAATATTTACATACCAGCTGGAGGAGTGTTGATGTATATGAACACAATATGTAAGGGTATTTGGATACATTGTACATCAGTGGTATACTTGTAAATACTCAATGTAATGTCTCTAGAATCCTTTTAATCAAATACATTCATACTCGAGCCCTCCATATGATTTCCCCTCTTCTTCTTCTTCCACAAACCATAGCTTTCTAGCACTACTCTTTATATAAATCAATCCACTCAAGTTTCGATTCAATTATCCAAACTAAATTGCTTCATACTTGTGATTTAGAAAATGTTATTCTACAATTTTTAAAAGTTGAGTGCCTTAGATTCAATAGTGCATGACAACGGACTCCAATGCAATAAAAATGAAGTTGGAAATTCTGTAATAACATTATACCACTATCTAGTGAATTCAAAAAGCAAAAAAAAAAAAAAAATCATATTAGACAAACTCAACATCTATAGCACAAGATTTCCTTTAGGAAGAAAAAGGACTAATTATTACAGGCCTGAATCAATGTTTAAAGGCTTCCAAATGTAGTAAAGCTAAGAACAAACTTGGCTTACATGCATAGTAAATACAATTAATCATCCAAGAAAATTTTCAAAAAAAAAGTCAAATGTACCATTATTTAAATCGTACCATAAAAAACCTGTTTCAAATTACAATTTTCATAATCATGGCATATCAACGTACACAAAAATACATCAAGTAAATCACAGATTCTAATAATCACCCATCACTCCTAGATATCTTTATGGAATTATCTAAAACTAAAGTAATCATGTCATTAAAAAAGTGAGTACTGGAGTATATTACCTTTCTGAGGGCCAATCAGTTGTTGTGACCGGCTACTGTAATTAGAAAAAGGCCTACTAGCTGAAGAGACGCCCTGGATAAATGAGGATGATTCAGAGAGATAATTCCTTTCAACTCCCTGTGATTTGTTTGGCATCTTTCCATCCATGGCATTCTCGATTCCTGAAAGTGCTTTTTCATTCACAGATGAATATAACAACTTGGAGTCAGTTACCTCATTAGCTACAATGTTGTTTGTCAGAAGATGATTTGCAAAGTCATGGGAAACAGTTGATTTGCTCTCAGCAGAGATTGTATTATTTGGTTCAGTCGTTGCTCGTTGGCTCCCCACTTCCCGCTTAATTGTACCCACCGCACCAGGAAGCCGTGACTCAAGAGATGGCACCAGTACAGGATCTGAAGTGGAGAAATATACTCTTGACACAGATGTTGGAGTCATGGATGCCAGGACGTGATCCGAACTTGGTGTAGGCTGTCCACATGTGACTCCAATCCCAGATGCAGGGAGGCTTTTTGCATTGGCAAGTGGTGGCGGTGGTGGTGGAGGTGCACTCCCTAGCTTATTAATATCAATAGCTGAACCTTCCTCAGCTGTGATGACACTGCTGCCCATGGGCAATCGGGAGCCACGTCCATGACTGGAACTCCCAATAGCCCCAATGGTGGAGCCATTAGCTAGGACAGTTACAGAGCTGCAAAACAGAATACCATTTAAAAAATGTACAACATAATAAGATGATTGAATTAAACTGTAGTTGGAAATTAAAAATTAATAGAAAATTCAGCCGATAAATCGTAACCTTGATGCAGGAGTAGTTGATTTATTTCCTGCGTCCTGGGAGGATGGCAAAGAAGATGACGCAACACCTCTCTCAATGCCAAGATTAATTCCATTTTCTTTCCCTGCAGTAGCATTCCTCCCACCACCAACATCTGACAAGATGGGTAAGTGAGACAAACGACGTTGACAAATGTAATATATCCATAAGTAACAAGTGATTTACAAGAAAATTAAGGCAGGTATTCCAAGTTCCAACCATTACCAGTGATATCAAAACCTTCTAGGATAAAGACACCGCATTAGAAGACAAAAAGTTGTAACACTATATTTGGCAAAAAGAGGAGTCCCCCCCCCCTCCAAAAAACAAAATCAAAAACAAAAAACAAAGGGACAGCAAAGAAAATTCAAAAGTCAAAACCAAAGGGGAAAGCATGAGGCGAGTAAGAAAAGGTGCCAGGACCTCCTAATGCACAAGGTATAAGGTCTGCAGTTAAACCTTCA
This sequence comes from Platanus orientalis, assembly GCA_025762735.1. Classification (NCBI taxonomy): domain Eukaryota; kingdom Viridiplantae; phylum Streptophyta; class Magnoliopsida; order Proteales; family Platanaceae; genus Platanus; species Platanus orientalis. Next base: position 9,198 of record JAOXJP010275475.1, read on the forward strand.
CCTTCCCCCACTTAACAATATTTAAAAAAAAAAATGTTATAATAAAAAATAATAATAGGACTGTAGATTGTAAAGTCTTTAGGAGGGTAAAAGATGGGTCGTTTTTGAAATTTGGTGGGTTAATCTTGTCAAAGATAGTGAGCTGCCTTAAGTTTTTGTGGGGTCTCTCGAAAATGTAGCAGATCCAGGCTGTCCATTGAATAGGGACTCTCTAGCTAGAAAATGTAATCATGGCCCAGTATTGGACTCACCTCCTAGTAATGCTAGCTGTTAAAATTTCATTACTTTAATTAAAGAAACACCCACAAAATGGACCTTTCTTATGCCACATGAGAGGAACTACTAATCTTGAAACTTGCCACATGAACAAACATGTGAATCCATATGTAAAAGAACTATTTATGTCAAGCATTTTAGAAAGTGTGAATCTTAAAAAATTAAACAAATGTATAAAACTTTTGCTTTTTAACCTGTGATGAGATGAGAAACTCATGTGAAGCATGCCTCCAACTTAATAGGAGCCATGAGGCATGGAGTATGCACCTCACATGTGCCCCAGATTTTGAGTAGACTATTTAAGTCATCTTTGAGGGCCGAGGGGGGCCTCAAGGTGAATGGCTCAAATGCTTTTTAAAATACTACTCAAAACAAATATGCCAAGTGCATTGGTCACCCAGTTGTTACTAAAAGACCCATATTTATTTTAAATGGTCCTAATCAAGTAATAAATCTCTGTGTCAAAAAATAGATTAGATATAATCATGTAGAAGAAACGCACACAAGTAAATGCAGTATTGTCTCTCCTTCAATAGGAACAAAAGATACATAACACTATCCCAGTCATAGTTGCTTGAAAAAGTAGTCTGAAGTTCATTTTATACCATGTGAGATGTAACGAGGAGAATAGTTTCCCCGACCATCCCTACCACCTCGGCCCTGCATGCCTGGTCTCCACTTAGAATCCACAGGCTCTCTGTTGTTTGGAATCTGCAAGCAAACAAATGAATACTTGAATATCAATGAATTGGACCACCTGGAAATAAAAGTAAAAGGATGACAAAGATTTTTTATTTTCTCACTGTGCTTATTGAAAATGAACACCACATTATGCGTGAAACTACCAGGGCTAAGCACAGCAGGTTAAGAGGCTGGAAGTCTGGAGCTGTTTAACAGGCTGTACATTCAATGGGAACTGATTTCAGGGATACCAGAAGAGTATACCAGGCTTTAATCTGATGCCAAACAGAGGATAACATTATGTACCCAGAAGCTGGTTCAGAGAAGTATATATCAGTGAACACAGGAGCTAATGTGGGAGGTATTCTTACCAAAACAAAGGTTAATTTCTGTTATTGGAAACAGGAACAAAATAGTGAGTATTATGGAGGGACTGAAAACAGATCTAGAATAGGTCTGACTTTTAATGACTAACAACCTGCGAAAGTTGGGAAGATGCAGCTGTAGAGTTATGACAACCTGGTAGCTAAAATTTCCGACTGGAAACGAAGGAAGATCAATGACTAATCTGGAACAGCTTAGAGATTTATTCCAGATGCTGCGAGAATTACATAAGTGGATATTTTAGTCTCAGATCATCAAACAGAATGAAATATTCAGCTCCAAGTCTGCCGTATGGTTATAAGATTGATGGAGGTTGGGTTTCAGGCATAGAACAGTAAAGGGATTCAGATTATGACAGCCACAGGGTCTAAGGTTAACAGTTAAGCGGTTTTCTTGCTTGTAAACAATGGAAAGGCAAGGAGATATACCCGCAGGGTTTAGAAAAGGTAGTTCATGGGTAGTCAAACGAGAAACAGCATAGAAAAGGTAATGGGGATGAGTCACATGCCTTAGAGCTCAAGAACACCTCTCAAAAAAAGATTCTTGAAGGCGTTTCCAGGTTCAATCATGGAGAAACCAGTAGACAAAGAAGAAGATGAACGAAGAAGAGGAGAAAAGATGAAGAGAGTAGGTGTACCTTTTGTGGAGAAAGCCCTACTCCACGTAGCCTTGGAAATCCCTACCAAGGTTCAAGGTTCAGGCCCTAAACTTCATGAAGGAAAAGACCCACTCGTTGAGAGAAGGAAACCCAGAAATTTTATTCACATTCATCATTCCATACGATTACAATAGGGATTCTCTCTTTTCAAGAGCTCAAAATAAAAGAAATAACAATCTTTCCCAAATTAGAAACAAGGCTAATACTTATCTCTTATTAATAAAGACTTTCTAAAGAGTTTTTTTCTTTCTTTTTTTCTTTTTTTTTTTGGTTGGGGGGTCAATAACAACTAAAGAAAGGAAAAAAGAATATACAACAACAGAATGCCCGAGGCATCAACAAAGACCTCTGGAATTACATCAGAGTCCAAACTCACCCCCTAATTAGCTAGTCTAACAGCCAACATGTTTTTGAGCTGCAGAACATGGAAAAGATCAATCTTAAGCAATGTAACCACATCCCTAATCTCATGAATGTATTGCGTATATTTCCAAGGCCCAATATAATGACCCATGTCCCATCCAACCACAACTGAAGAATCACCCTCAATCACCACATTCGAGACCCCTAGCTCCTTGATCTCCCAAAGACCCATAAGCTCCGCCTTGGAAGAATCATAATAACCCAATGGACCGGCAACAACTCGAACAATGCAGTCTAAACGAGTGGGGACCCAATCCCTCACAAACCTAGAGAGGGGCATTCCTTTAAACTCCTTAGAGACAAGAAGCTAGTTCCCAACTTCATAGAAAATGGAGTCTCAACATGCGATTTACTCCTCCCTTCAAAAATTCTTAAGTTCCTCTCCTTCCAAATGCCTCAAATCACCGCATGTATTAAACAATCCCACAAGCATTTAGCACGAGTACCCAACCCCAACAGTTCCACTGAGCAAAAAGCTCTAGAGCTGAATCCGGCATTACCCAAGCCTGATCAAGATTGGAAAAAGCAAGATCCCAAATTGCCTTAGAGAATGAGCAATGAATGAATAAATGCTTAGCTGATTCACCATCCTTTTTACAAAACACACACCAATTTGGGGACAATTGCATGTAAGGCCTTCTTTTTTTGACAATTGCATGTAAGGCCTTCTTCTTCGCAAAATATCCATGGTATTGATGTGAGAAAGAACCACAGTCCAAGCAAACGCTTTTTTCCAGATCCTTTTTGCCGAAAAGGGGAGACTAGGGGGATTGGGAGGAGAGAGGTATAAAAATAGAGATTTAGAGAAGAAGACACCTGATGTGGCTTCTCTGCCTTGGTTGACCAGCACTTAAATTGCATATTATATGTGCAGCCTACTTTACCAAAAAACAATAACAATAATCCCCAATATATCCTAAACTCTAATACTTCATAAGACATGAAATAACACAGTAAAAAGACTCTAATACGGACTCCAACAGCAACATAGCTCTCCAAATAATGTGACAAAGGTGCTCTTCCATGTGCTTCCCCACATGGACCCCACTAAGCCTCATGTGGTCCCCAGACTCCCCACATGCCTTCCATGTCCACATCAGAAGCATAAATCGAATTAAAGTAGACCAAACTTTTAACACTTCTCATCACAATCTTTTTCATTTTATGGTTAAACTTCTAAAGTTTTGGACCTTACAAAATTGAGATTAGTATCACCAATCTTTCTTCTTTATAACCATCACTAATACCAAGTGGCATGTAGAACAGAAATGCAGTTTAACACCCTAAAGTTTCAGTTGTACACAATTGAGATTACCATTATTATTTTTTTTAATTGATTATGTCACATCCAAATCCGTTATCCATACCAGTACTAATACCAGGTAAAGTAGTTTTATTATAGTGGGTATATAGCTTGACATCTTCGAGCAGCAAGCAGAGTAAGAAGTGGAAATACATTCATTGTCAACATCAGAAGCTAAAGTCATGCATCCCATTGGGGATGCATATCCCGAACCAGGCAGTATTTATAACCCCATTCATCACCGCACAACCTCTAATAAACATGAGCCTTACCTGTTCTTGACTTTTTCATACAGCCAGGAATATGTTCACACTATTCATATCTGAAAATAGATTAGAACAATGCCACATAGAAATGCAAAAAATCTACTATGTAAAAAAGACTAACCAAAACCAAGGTCAGTCTATATGGCAGAACTCTTGATGCAGATAACAAACTTGGTGCTTTAATACATACATGAAAGTGCATAAATAATTAAGGATGAAACAGTGAAGTGTTTAATCAACTTAATGAAAAGCTTTACCTCTTTTCTCCTGTCACGTTTCCTTCTGACCTCATGGAATGGATCTGTTGAACCAAAAACATCAAACAGTTTATTCATCAGAAAAGAAAAAAAAAAAAAAACAACAACAACAAACGGTTTATTTTTTTTTTATGATTTTTTTTTTGAATAATAAAAAAGACAAGTGGAAAGAATGTACAAAACATAAGCAGAAAAGGAGACAGCTACAGATAACATGATAAGCAAAAAGAAAATAGACACGAGCGCCAATCCCAAGTAATGTCATTAATAGATAAACCCCCAAAATCCAGCGATGCTAAGGACCAAGAGGCCACTTCAAGGAAGATGGGCAACCTCTGAAGGAGTCACATCTCCATTGCCACAGAAGATCCAATAAGCATTGAGGCATAAGCCCAACAAATTGGCAAACGAGACAAAAATGAGTTCCAAATGAAAGAAGTAAATTCAAATGAATCATGATGTGGTCTCCAAATTCGCTATCTTCCATGCAAAGCGGACAAACTTATAGCAAGTTATACAAAGTGTCAAGCAAAAGGTTTTTCATAGTAGCAATATGCCAAGGCATTGAGCTAAAAAAAATCCTGTGCATCACTTGTTTGCATCTATTAACAACCAATACCAGTGCTACATGCAAATTAAGAGAACTCATAAAAAGCTAACAACTTGACTATAGAGGAGCCAAAGCTGAAACCAGTGAAAAAAAAGTACACTGCCGTGAAAAATTATTATTATTATTCATTTTTTGAAAGATAGCAATTCTCATTCAAAAACAGAAGAGCATATATACTAAGTTCACCTGGAGAGCAAACTTAAAGAAACAAACTAAAGACAGGAAGAAAAAAAATCGAATGGGAAGGCATAACAAACAAATAACAAGCTGAAACAGTCCCAACCAAAAAACTCAATCATCCCCAGCCCAAAGAGTACCATCTTAACTATATGCCCCATCCCAATATAAAACATTTCTCTAACAACCATAAGTGGCAAATCAGTGTTTGACATATGGTGTGTATTCATCATATTCAAAGTAAAGAAAAAATAACAACTCTAAGTACAAAGGAATGGTTAGACTGATAAGATGCAGTGTAAATGGGGAGGCACAATTTTTATTTTTATTTTTTTGATGAATCCAGGCACAAAATTAAACTATCACAGACTACCAAATTCTTGAAGAACTAAGATGCAAATTTGGAGGATCAGGGTAGCACAACAACTTCATCACTTTTTCTTTTTTCTTTTCTAGAGAGAGAGAGGTAAACATGATGATTTTATTCAAAAACAAAAACGGATAACAGAAAAGAAACAGAAACATTTATCAGGATGGTGAAATACAAGGGACTAAAGCAAGCAAAAGCATAAACATAACCTAAATAATCTCACTCCACTAAAATCTCATCATATTCAACAATAATGGAGGCACAATAAAAAAGACACACTTAGATGCAAGTAATGATATTCTCCTGTGAAGAATACTTGTCTTCAAAAATTTCGTTATTCCTTTCCTTCCACATGCCCCCACAGATTGCTTCAGGAAGATATTGTCAAATGACTTTAGGGATACCATCCAAGTCCCTTATCCAGCAACACGAGATAAGATCTCTGAACTGGTTTGGGAAGGACCAAGAGACTTTGAAGTGAAAGAGGAATAAATCCCACACTTTTCTCACCATATAACAATGCATAAAGAGATGATCCAATGATCCATCAATTACTCCTCTCCCATACACAAGACACACCTATTTGCCAAGTGCAATCTTCTACACTTTAAATGATTGAGAATAAGAATTTTATCCAAATAAGAATTCATCACTTTATCAAAGTCAATTTTAGAAAATTCACATGGATAATGAAAGTCAATAATAACCTGGGAACCAATAATAAATAAGTACTGAAGCAGAGAAATCATTGCTGATTATCATCAGAGAAATTCATGGGAAACACACTATCAACTGTATAATAAATCATATCCATCATTGGTATGGGACAATCTTAGCCTAAAATTGACTCTTTCTTTTTTCCTGACAAATAACCAGTTAGATTATTAACAATATAAGATGATAAGAAATATACAACCAAACACAGTCACAAGAATAGATCAGGCTAAGCAAGAAAACAAAAAACAAAAAAAAGGACTGAAGCTCCACAATATTGTGACAGATGCATAGGATTAAACTGCCCATTATACAGAACCCTTGACAGAGGCCAGTTCTAGCAAGAGAGTATGCTAGAAAGGCCTTTCTGTGTCTAATCGGAATTTTTAATATGGATGCCAACATCTAGGTCTCTCTCAAGAAGTGTAAGTATTCTCAAGCCCCCCCTGTAGCGATCCCACATCGGAAAGGCCCGTCCCAAGGGCTGTGCTTATATGTAAGCACTCCCCTCACATGTATGATGTGTTTTCGGGAGAGGCCTCTCAGCTGGGCAGCCTAAGAACAAAACCGGGGTGGGTGTTGATTAAGAATCGAACAATATCATGCATATGAGCGGGACGTTACAATTGATATCAGAGTTGAGGACGGCTCCCTGCCATGTGGAGGAGATGTAGCGATCCCACATCCCGCTGATCCAATATGGTAGGTGAGTCTCCTGCCACCATTTAGCTCTCAAAACCAAAAGCATTAGAGAATCTCAATTCTTGAAACAGTGCCATAATTTCTGCCTTGGTAGAATCTCCAAATTCAACTCATTGATCCCAGATGTCTGCGAAATTGAAAATTTTGAAAAACACACATCGTAATGTTCCATACTTCTTTCATCCACATGAATATCTTTTAAGAAAGAAAAGGGGGGAATCAAAAAAATAAAATAGAAGAATCTGAAAATTTAGGCATCGATGGTGACGGAATAGTCTTGCTATAAGCTGACTTCATTTTCACACCCAGAGCACCAATTTCTCCCATAGTAAAGACAAGGAACAGATTTGAATTGGAACTACTATACTACAACAGAACTCAAGGACTCAAGATACAAAATCCCATTTTTCTTCCGAGAAAAAGTAAATGTGCAACTACAAAAAAATAAATATATAAAAACAAAATCAACTGAGTCATCCTTACATAGCTTATCAAACACAGAAAACCAATCAAATCCCATCAAACCAAGCTCAATTTCCACAACCCAATAGCCGTACGCTCCCAAAAGAGTAACAGGTACCGGCACCAATCAAACCCCCAACTCAAAAACCCAACGGATCGCAACCCAGAAGAACAAAATCAAGACCAGAGTAAAAACCCAAACAGATAACCAGACAAACCCACACAAAAATTAATGGAAGAAGCAATACCTTCACGAAGTAGCCTCTGAGCAGCTTCATTGGGATCCATGGAGCACTCTTTAAGCATTGCATATATCTCCTCGTCGCTGTGATTCTTCACGATCTCTTTGATATTCTGGATCGTTTTCCGAACATTGTTGGGGATTGAAACCCTAAAGCCGCCGCTCATGTTTACAGAGAGAAAGAGATATAGATATACAGAAATGCAGAAAAGGAGATGGATGGAAGGGGGAGAAGAAGATCAGACGGAAATAGAGATGAGTGTTTATCGAGAAATGAAGGAAATGGAATTGGGTTTTTGGATATATTCGAATTTGTATTTAAACGAAGGAATTGAAGAAGATGGCCGAGAAGATGAAGAAAAAGAAATAGGAAAAAATAAAATAAAAAATTTGACTTACGACATCGGCTATGGCTTCTCTCCGAATAAGAGTAGTGCCTAGAGACTCCAGAGTACAAGGCTTTTGTAGTTTTTTTTTATAGGTTTTTTTTTCTAATTTGTATTTTATATTATTTTGTAGAATACTCTTTTTTTATTATTATTAACAATTTTAAGGTAATTATAGGGTAATTAGAAATCTTTTTTGAATGATTAGATACGAGCAAAATTATGTGTTTAGAGCCTTCTAATTTGGGATTTGGAACTAAATATGAATGGAAATATGGCCGGGTTCAGTATGGGTTTTGGTTAAGACTGATCAACCCATGAAGATGAAGAGGAGAAACTTAATGACGAAGTGAAGGAAATGGGAGAGAGGAATAAAAAATGTAGGCTACAAACATTCAATACTATTCAATAGAAGTCATGGTTTATTTGACCCGAATCCAACATGGGTCAACCCCATGAAGCTTGATCCTAAGTGCCTAACCCAGAACTTGATTAAGCCAGATAAAACCCACCCCAGTAAGGAACCTTGTTGCTATTTCATGATCAATAGAGATGTTCATACAAGTTTAAGTGGTAATACATATTAGCTTTTGTGATTAAACAATTTTAAGAATGTGTACCAAAACCCATCCATGACACTTTACATGGAAAAATATTATAAAAAAAAGAAAAAGAAAAATATTAGGGTGCTAAGCATATACTTGAATAAAGTGGTGCTAGTGAAGCTAGACTTTTAATAATACTTTGTGTAAAGGTTTGGGAGGTATTAGACTTTATCTCGGATCTTTTTTGAGAAACACTCAAGAAGAGGGAGATTGAGCTTTAAGATTCAAGAACATACACATGAATCAAAACCTCTTTATTAGAAGACATGGTAAAGTTTTACAACATGCATTGGTTCATGCTTGCTCTCATACTATGTACATTGTTTAATTGGAGAGTGGATTGTATCCGCTCCTCTTATCTTATGCTCCTCTCTGCACCCTGTCAGGGGAGGGCACATCAGCACCGACAAGTGAAATTGCAAAGAGAAGCATAAGATAAGAGGAGCAGATACAATTCACTCTCGTTTAATTGTTGGATGCATATTTTTATGATGTAAGCATATTATATACATTTTTAAATAATTAGTTTAATAAACCTATTGTTAGCTAGCAAATTATACTTTTTCTATCAAAAATAAAAACTATATAATCTTGGTTTTTGGTAGTATATCTATACTTGGGTGAGTTCAACCGTTATTATGAACCAAATAAATTACCATAAATATGGGTGAGGTATAAATAAAAAGGGTAAAGACGAATTAATTTACGTTTAAATCCTTACTAAAAATAAAACTTATGTTTAAATATCCAAGAAAACCTATGAAAACACTAGTATGCATCTAATCTGCAACATAGACTCGCGCTTAGATGGTAAGAATTGACAATGATGTGATCACAACTTCAACGAATTGGAAGATACCAGCTTATTAGGTTAATAAGCTTGGTAATAAAGCCTGTAGAGGTCCATACCACAGGCCTAGATTCCAAACCCGTCTTCACCTATTAATTATTAACCGCTTTCCCACTTGCCTATCAAAAAAATAATAATCCACGAATTGTACATATTCCAAACCTAAATGCCACGTATATATACTCAAACTTAATTTTTTTTTCTATCTCATTGTTCATGGTTCAGTGAAATTTGAATAATATTATGTCTATTAATATAGATGTTTTATTTGTATTATTTTTTTAATTGAATCAAATAATGTGGTACTTGATTTTGTCTTATTACCATTCCTTTGTTTCAATCAAATAATTAAATGTTGTCATATGAATTTTACTTCTAATTTTTAGTCTTGGGTAGTGAAATAGGTACAACCCAACTTCAACTATGTGTGTTTTAAGTCAACGAAGAGTTTAACCAAAATCAATGCTACATTGATAAACAACTGGATCCACTAAGTGCATCTAACTTCTTTAGTAACACAACAAGGCCTTCTGGTCTCACCATCCATTTCTCATACATATAATGGCCTAACAATAAACCCGATGATGCTTACAAGCGCATCGTGGTGTTTATCATTAACTCCCCTTTTTACAGCCCTTCATCAACTTATTGTAATTGGTTCCTTGGCCATGCAACTAAGTGGCATATTAAAGTATGGTGTCGAAAGTGCAATGATTTTTGGGGGTGGCTCATTTCTATAGGTTCACTGTAGGTTGTAGGAACCCCATTTCTCCTTATAATATGGAAGAAAATGTTCTGTGATGAAAATGTTTTTGTAGTGTGTATGGTGAATGATAAGCTGACATGTGTTGTTTATGGGGTTAAAAACGTCCCAAAAAGTGTTGGGATGAAAAAGTAGGAGTTCAAAAAGAGACACCAAATTCAAAATCCATCGTGTGTCAATCAATGGCACGTCTATAGAGGTCTGTGTCAACACAGACAATTATTCTCCAATAATATACCACTATAAACACCTCATTTTGAGATTTCAGTATACATCAAACATATGTTAAAGGATTTTATCAAGAAAGAAAAAGCATATGTGAAAAGGATGGTAATGCAGCAATTTGTCATCAATTGTGTGCTTATTTATGAATTGAATAATTATCAAATATATTTGTCCAAACATCATCTGTGCATTTTTTTGCTTTTTCAAATCATTCATGCTTTTCCTTTTTTTATTTTTTAATCTTAGTCCATATTTTTACTAAGGGAGTCCACAAGATAAAAATTCCATATGAACAATGTTATTCGTTCCATATTCC
>JAOXJP010275486.1:0-19865 GCA_025762735.1 Platanus orientalis
TGAAAGAGATCGATTAAATATAGTTCGCACTTACTTAAACCCGGTGAGAGGACTCAATCAATTTTACCATTGATTGTCAGGTGGTCTCTTTGCATATTCTTTTAAGAAAATAAGTTTTTTTTTTCATTTTTTAAACAATCTAACAGTCTATTAACATTATGTTTTAGCAAAACAATCAAATCTTTATTCTTATCGATTCTATAAGGTTTTCATTACTTTTAAATATTATTAAAATAATCAAATATTCATTCTATTTCACCATTAATTTTTTTATTAAAACTAATAAATAACTTTAAATATCAAAGCAGTGCTAATTTATTCCATAGCAATACAAATAAAGAGATAGTCATTAATAATCCAACAGTCTATTAACATTCTGTTTTAACAAAATCGTATAATCTTCATTCTTATAAATTTTATAAGATTATCATTATTTTAAATAGTAATTTAACAGTCTCATATTTATTCTACTTCACCATTAAGGCAACTTTCAGAACTAATAAATGACTTTCAACATCAAAGTAGTGCTAATTTATTTAGTAGCAATATTAATAAAGAGATAGTTTTTAAAGTCCAACAGTTTATTAAAATTTTACTTTAGCGAAACAATCCAATATTTATTCTATTCAATTCATTTAAATTCTCATTACATTTAAACAATCATAAAATAGCCTCATATTAATTCTATTTCACAATTTAAACAATTTTTAGAACTAATAAATAATTTTTAATATCAAAGTAGTGTTAATTTATTTTATAATAACACTAATATAGAGAATGCTTTTCAAACCATTCAAATCCAAGAATCTTGACTTATTCCAAGAAAAATTCTAAGGAATTTCAATTATAATAAACTATTCTTAATAGTACGAAGCACATTCTTTTCTTCTGTAAAAAAAAATTAATATTTTTAGTCCACACGTTCATGTTCTCAATATCTTTCAATACTTATTACATTTCTTATTAATTTCACAAAACTATTTAATTTCAATATTATGATTTTAATGATAGTGTAAAAATCCTTTAAAACCCTCTTTTATTCTTTTACAAATATAATTAAATTTTGAAAATTTGTTGCTCAAATGTCTCTTTTAAAAACATAAAAAAATGTGAATCATCTATGAATATAAAGGAAAAATAAGTAAAGTTTATAAGTTTACTTACTAATTCAGTTGAAATCTATGATTTAATCTTTTCAAATCAATCATTCATTGAAACCCCAACTCCTTGATAAAAAACTAGCTTTTCTTCAAAAGTCTTTACTTGATGCTTTAAATTCTTATCTCTTTGTTTTCTAACTGATTTTAGGGTTACAATGTCGAGTTTAGGTTATTTATGTAAGTCTTTAAGAGTCCTAAACGGTTAAGAAGCTTTTAATATCAAGAATCCCAAAAAATTTCAACTGTCCAATTTCAAACTCCCATATCTCTCAAAATATAACTTCAAATTCAATGCCATTTACTGTGGTGGTTTCCAAAATTAAATTTTTTATTTAATAGTTTATTCTTATATATCAAATTCTAAATTTCATAATTTTGTATAAAATCACCAAAATACATTTCATGTCAAATTTCAGTTTTATGTATTAATTCAAATCAATATTAAAAATGAAAACATAAAATTCAAGGTATTACATATTTATGAGGAAAAAAATTACATATAGTTTGAGTACAAAAGAATCATACATATGCCCGATGTTAGGCTATGTGGTACCCATACAAGGTTTAGGGGATAGAAGATCTACCATTTGATGGGTTAAACGTAATGAGTGTTATGGTTGAAATATCAATATATGGGGATGAATCCAACCCTATCAACCTAGTGATTTCTTTGGTGACTAGCCTATGCAGGATAGTTAGATTGTCATTTTTATGGTCTCTTTGATGGAAGTCGTTACACGGTGGGTTTAGATATCCTGCAGTGCGGGTATTATACATGTTTACAATCACTTCCCATTTCTATTTCATGTAAAATATTGGTATGAGGGTGTGTCAATGTAAGAGTGGGTCATACAGGGTGAAACCCACCATTAAAGGGTCACATTAAGACCTTTTTTTATAATCTTTTCTTAAGCTTAAAATGTCTGAATGGTCGGTCAGCTGTTTGCCATGTATTCCCAATCCATTAGGTCACATATTTCTTGTGAATTGTAGTTTATTTGTGTTTGATAGAATGGTGGAACATGATGATCTCTGTCAAAGTCTATCTAGTTTGTTCACTACGATAATGAGAGGATAGACGGGGTACCCACAGTTGATTGGAATAATGAGTTCAAGAGTAGTTGTATCAAGGTGGTTTGTGAACTGATGACAAATATGAACAAGGAGAGGTGTTGGATCACTTTTAATAAAATAGCCTAGTCAATAGAAAGTGTCTCACATGTCTACCCATTTAGACCAACATGGCAAATCAAATAGTTAGACTAAGACGTGATGAATCTCTTCATCCCTTTTTTGTTTTGTTTTGTTATTGTTTTTGTTTTGTTTTCTTTCTTTTCTTTGTAAACACGTTTACAATTAATACATCTTAGTGGATTATTTGCATGCATTTTCATATTTGAATATAATAAAGGGCATGTGCCCTTGCCCTTGTTATATAAGACTGATGTGCTATCTTCCTTGAGTTCGAATTATCTCTATGTTGAATAGGAACAATCACACTATTACTTATATGCTACATGTGTCTGTTGTTCGATACTATATATGGGTCCTCTTTGTTTTTTTTTTTTGTTTTTTTTTTTATTGTGTGTGTATTTGTAAAGAAAAAATTTGGTCACATTCTTTTTCAAGCATCATTGATGATGACATGATTTCTGTCTAGTCTTGTTAAGTCAATCTGAATCACACCAAAACTGATCTATCCCGATTTGAGACGAACTTGAATAGGCTAACTCTTTACTTTTTTTTTTTTCTTCTATTTCATATTTTATTATATTTGTGATGGTTTGTGCATTGTAATTCTATCTTTTACATGAATTTATACACTAAATCTCATGTTACACTTGGTTACATGTAAATGGCTAAATGTACGTTCTCTAAACTCTTTTTATTCTACTTTTATTGTGTGACTTGTTAAGTCGATGCCTGTTTTGTCAATTAAATCTAAGAAATATGTTTTATATACTTATTCACATACACCACTAGTTAGTAGGTCAAATCGTTTGGACCAACATGACATTAGTTTCCAAAATAGAATACACCCTTGCACACATTATATATAGAAATTGGACCCTGTGTTTGAACTGGTTTAAATAGGTAACCGCATATGTGGGTGGACCGGGGTGCCTAACACCTTCCCCGGTCTATAACTGAACCACTAACCCGGAACTCTAAGTTGACCAATTCATTTGGAGTCTGATATTTTTAAAAGAACTTTTAAAATAAAATAATTTTGTTTTAAAAAATAGATGTTCAGTCACATCTTTAAAAGGGCTGGAGCGGCTCCTTGTCATTATGTGTTAGGTCAATGATGAGTGGACACTTTCTTTAAGAGGTCCACCAATCGTGCGAAAACTGAGGCCTTCAATATACCGTACTAGTCATCGAGTATCCAATGAACACACAATTAGATCATCTTAGTCCCACCTTTGAGGTATGCTTATGTGGTAACCTTACTTTAGCAAAGCAACCCAAGGTCTTAAAGTAACCTAAGTTCAATTTCCTACCCTTTCACATTTGGTATGGAGTAACATCCAATATCTTTTGAGGAACACGATTTAGAATATGACAAGTTACCACAAGGCTTCACCCCACAAGGTTGGACATAATCTAAAACTTATTAACATCGCATTGACCATCTCGATCAATGTGCGATTCTTTCATTCAGCTACTCTAATTTGTTGCAAAGTATAAGGAGCTAAGGTCTCTCTTTGGCTCCCGTAGACTTCACACAATTTAATAAATTCTAGGTCCATGTATTTGTTTTCCTTTATTAGATCCAAAGATCTTGATCTTTTAAGTCAAGGAAGTTTTCAACTTTTTCTTTATAAGACTTAAACTTCTCAAAAGCTACATCCTTATTTTGTGACAAATATGAATACATGTATTTAGATGCATCATCAATAAAGGTTATGAAGTGCCTTTTACCTTCTTTAGATCAAGTGTCTGTCATCTCCCAGATGTCCATGTGTATAAGCTCAATTTTATTGAAGAATATTGCATGTTTTTTAACAAGCTTTGAATGATTTTTCTTTTTACCACACAAAAGACATTTATTGTTTAGAGAGTTAATGAGTTTAGTGATAAATCCTAGATTAACCATGTGTTGGATTCTTTTGTAGTGAACATGTCCTAATCTACCATGCCATAGATTAAATGACTCAGACACAAGTACAAAAGTAAAGGGAATTTCTTTGATTATATTCATTTTTAACATCACAGACATGGAAAAACCCTTACCAACAAAAAGACAAGACTTGATAAGTACAAATTTGCTAGCCTCAAACACCATCTGAAATATGTGCTTATAGAGGAGAGCGTTAGAGACTAAGTTTTTTCTAATGTCTGGGACAAACAGGATTTCCTAGAGGATGGTCTTGCTAGATGTGAAGCACAGCTGTACAATGCCTTTTCTGACAACCTTGGAGGTAGAGGATTCCCTATTAACATGTTCATCCCTTTCCCCACTAGTTTATAGAAAGTGAACAGGTTCCTATCATTGCAAATGTGATGAGTTACACTGGTGTCAACCACTAGGCCGTTTCATCTCCACCCACCAAGATGACCCCATTAATGAAAACCAAAAGATTCTCATGATCCGAAATTTTCTTTTCCTTTCTCTTCTTGTCTTAATTGTACTTTTGGTGATTGCACTCTCCATATATTCTGGCTTTTTACAAATATTGCAATTATACTTTCTTTGCTCGTTCTAAAAGGGCTTCTTTGTCCCTTGGAATGCCTCTTGATACCTCTCCTTTAAAGAAAGTCTATTGTTAGGATTTGGCTCACAACATGGGCCCTCAAAGATGGCTCAATCATCTTTCTCTCATTTTGGGAGAGCTCTCTAACTCATAGGTGGTGCATCAAAATGGTGAGAGCCACATCATCTCTCTAGTGCTTTAACTTCACCTTGCAATTATAACAAGATGAAGACAACTTTTAAATGAGCACGTTCACATGGAAATTGATATCAATGGACATACCTACCATCGATATCACATTAGCAACCTTCCAAAATTCCTTGGCTCGTTCCAAGATGGATTTGTCATCAACCATCTTGAACTTGCCATAGCTCTACACATGGAACTTCTTGTTCTTAGCTTCATCTCTAGAATAGATTCTTCTAGTGACCTCCCAAAGTTCCCTTGTAGTTTTCATTATCTTGGAAAACTAATAGAACAGACTATTAGAGAGAGAATCTAGAATATGATGAAGATACTTGTAGTCATCATTTTCTTTCTCTATCAACATAAGTGGAGACAAAGTTAGTTTCATCGACCAAAGGAATCATTGGTGGTTCATTGGTCAAGACCCACATGACCTTAAGATTGTACAACGTATACTCCATCTTCTCTTTCCACTTAGAGAAGTTGGAATTCATTGTGCATGTAGACAAATCCGTGCAAGAGACCTAAAGGTGTCTGTGAAATTAGGTTTGTTAAAGTTTATATATGTGTAAAATGGAATTTTCAACCGATTCAACCATTCATCCATGGTAACTACCAAAGTGTATGTGGGTATAGCATGCAAGGTGAGGTCGTATTATATTTATATATATATTAATTGCAACCAAGTGATAGTTGGTTGAATTTAAGAGATGGTTTAAGATGAGAATTGGTTTCAATTTGTTTGTGGTGACAAATCCATTTCATTTGTGGACAACCACCATGTGTCCATGGGACAAGTGAACATGGGTCCGTGGTAACAAGTACCTAAGGCAACAAGTGTTCAACCACTATCTTGAAGTTCATCTGTGGCTAAATCTTGGAATTTTTTTATCAATGAAATATTAGTACAAAATCACAAGAGTTTTGTCCATGGAGTTATGCAAACCATTTGCGCAACACACTTTGTGACGCTTTTATAAGAAACAAATATGGAGTTTCGTCAGCATCTAATATTTATTACTACAAGTGTAACCAGTTGTCTTGAGTAATGGAATGCACCATTATTGTATTTCTTAAAGGTAGTCGAGGTCTCTCATTATATTGTAAGGGAATGCGGTCAAGCTAACTCTAGGATACAATCCATCTCGAAGGCAACTCTTGTCTCTCTATAGGTTAGCATGACCTAGTAAAGACAAACATATCTCTAAAATATTTCTGTCTATTAAGGTCAAGTATTTTGTAAGGAGTTCATCGCCCAACCATGAATAACAAATTGAACATGGGAGCGGAGTACGAGACACAAGTTTGGAACTCAATCATAGTCCAGATTAAACTCCATAAAAGGAGTCCACCAATTGGAGAAAAATATAGTTAAACTACTACCATAAAACCAAGAAGAAGAAGAAGTTGCAGGCCATTATCACATCTCATAAAGTACCGATAGGTTGGTAAAAAAAAAAAATTCAATTCATTTTGCAAATTTGCAAGTCTTATGGGATATGATCCATCAACTTTTTGGCAAGTTGATTGTCATGATGTAGTGTGGCAGCAACAGTTGGCGACACCTAGCTATTGTGTACAACCCAACATCCATGTCGACAAAAGCCCACTTTTCTTTCTCTATCATTTTATTTTTTGAATTATTTTAAAAGGAGAATGATTCTCTATTTTGACACAATAAGCATGCCATTGATTGACACATGATGGGTTTTCGAATTTGGTCTCTTTTTGAATACCTACTTTTTCATCTGAACACCTTTTTGGACGTTTTTAACCCCCAAAACAACACGTTAGCTTATCATTCACCATACACACCACAAACACTTTTTCATCACAAAACATTTTCTTCCATTTTAGAGAATGATTGTCTGTGTTGACACATGCCTATATAGGTATGCCATTGATTGACACATGACGTGTTTTTGAATTTGGTGATTTTTTTTTCCATCTGAACACTTTTTTGAACCCCAAACACACTATCTGTCAACTTACAATTCACCATAAACACTACAGACACTTTGTCATCACAAAACATTTTCTTCCTAAGGTAAAACATATAATAAAAGAGTTTTTAATTATACAATTACACATCCATTCATCTTATTGTGATTCGACGTAATGTGGTATGCGTAATTCATCCTCAAATGTCTTTTTTTTTTTTTTTATAAATAATTCAGATGAGAGTTTAAATTCATTGGACTGGACAAATACATGCAGTGTAACATTCCAATTGGATGGTGGCAATTGAAGTCCATCTATCATGCTTATCATTACAAATTACTATTTGTGAATGCATCATTATACATTCTCATTTGTAAATGCATCATAGTTCATGTCGGTTTATTTTGAAACGGATCTCCTCTTGCGAGAAAAGCGCCTGAAAACCCTCTTACGCCATGCATGGAGAAAAAAAAACAACAAAAGCAAAGGTCATTTTCATTTTTTTGGCCATATGTCACACAACACCTATTGCAAGAGGAAATTTGTAATACCCCGTGTTGTACTTAAAAAGTAAAATTGTAATTTTTCCCTCATAAGGGTAAAATTATCATTTAACATATTTGGACAAACCATAGAGTGGTTTAAGGATCATTTGGACCAAGTTAGAAGTGTAGAATCTAAGTTGGATCCAGAACTTGTCAAGTTCCAAAGTTTTCCCAAATACATATCTGGGGTAACTTCACAAGTGAAACTGTATCAACCCAGTATGAATTAGTTTTTAAGTCATATGTCATTGGAAAGATCTATGAGTCTACTTTTTAATGCATCAAATGGTGTATAATTACGAGTTTTCTTGAATATGTTATGACAATTCTCTCACAAAGAGTCTGTGTTGACATGCTCACAGATTTAGGAACAATTTATAGGCACACCTATACCAATCTCGAGTGAATTAGAGTACAAACTATCAACCCTTTGAAAGGCCTTCAAGTCTACTTTCTAATGCCTTAAATGGTTCACAAAAAAGAATTTATTGGAGAAAGTTACGCCCATTTTACCGAAATGTGTCCGAGTAGGAGAAAAATCATAATCAGGACTGGTCAGGGATTTTTCTAGACTGGTCCCACCACCCATCCCCATATGATCGCTTTATAACATGAGCCATCTGGGTCACTAGGACTGGTTAGGACGACCCCTGGACTGGTCCAGAGCAGGAAAATGCTAAAAGTTGTAAAAAATTGTGACTTTTTGTCCCTTTTGTGACGCGGCTTGCTTTGGTTGGATCCCCACACATGTGAGATCTCGACTTGGATAAATTATAACATCTCTAAACCATCATTTAGATCATTTAAGACAAAAGAGTAAAGGTTAGAGAGGTTTAAAGAGCTTGAGAGAGAACGAAGAAGTTTTTCCCCAATTTGATACGTTTTACTCCCAACTTGAAAAATCTGCTAGACTATGTGATTTTCTTCTTAGATTTACCTTAGATGATTATGGATCTTGGTTATCAATATCAGTTTATATAATCTAACGATTGAATACCATGTTTTCTTGTAAAGGAAAGAGGCTTGGACAAGGAAAAGAAGCTTTTGGTGGAAGATTATCTTCAAGATCAAGTGAAGAATCTTTTGGTGATAAGTGAATATGCATTTTATGCTCACTTTCCATTCCTAGGATTCTAGATTTAATGTTTATGAGCTATGTTTTGGGAGATCCATTTTTACTTCCATTTGAATTTGTTGATGGATCTTAGTATTCCTGATGGGAACACATTAGCTAGTAAGTCCTTTGTTGGTTCATTGATTTATTAAATTTTAGAGTTATGCTTTTATGGATGGAGTTTTGTGGGATGATTAAGATGATTTCTAATCTATGTGATGAAGTTGGGAGTATGATTGTGTATGAGATGAAGGGGTTAAGAGGATTCTTGAGATGAAGGGGTAAAAAAGATTTTTGAGATGAAGATTGGGCTTCCCCTTTGTTTTTCTCATTGGTTCCTTATTTCTTGCTCTCTACTTGTTTGATAAAATATTTTTTTTATTGATTTTCCTTACCATATACATGTCATTTATATGCCTTGGATTCCTTACATGACCTTATTGTTTTCTTTGGTAGATATCCCATGATTCATGTTATACCATGATGAATTGTGCTAATTCTATAAATCTTCATGTTATTACATTAGACTTTGTATAAAGTGGTAGCTTTTGGGTGGCATGAGCATTTTGTCTTTAACATAGTTTACTCTGGTATTTTTATAAGGAATTTTACTTGGACTTCTTCATAAGTTTTAAAGAACTTGAGATACTTGATTTTTAATCTTTATGAAAATTGACATAAATTGATTTTACATCCATGAGTATCTCATATGTTCTTAGATTTGGGTCAAACATATTCACTTGCATGTTGGCATTTGAAACCTTTCATGTGATTTATTACTTCATTCTTTGGACTCTTTATGAAATAATACATATTGATATTTTAAATGACATACATATGTAGTATCTACTTTTCTTTACAAAAACATGGCTTTGGATGTGAAGATGTGATATGAGACCCCTATGTAGGAATATGCCCTTTTGGGCCTAGAAACCCCTAAGTGGGTTGTTCCTTGTGACCTTTATATGTATCTAGTCTTTAAAACCTCAGAGACCTTTATACAGGTTAGCTAGATCCCTATGTAGGTTGTCCTTCTAGGACTCGAAGACCCCTCTATGGATTATACTTTATAGCTTCAGGTACCCAATCATCAGATCACATCAATAGGCGAAGATAACCCTAGTAGTCCAATATTTGCATACCTAGTCATCGGGTTTCATAAATGGTACCATTAGATGCCCAATCATTGCATCACATTAATAGGTGAAGATGACCCTAGTGACTCAATATATGTTATATGATATACTATATTGGAGACCCTTATATGAGTTATGCGATTTCTTTTGTTGGAGACCTTTACATGTGTTACATGCTTTGTTTTACCGGAGACCCTTACACGAGTTACATGTTTTAGATTTTTCAAAGACCTTTCATAGATTATTTACACATGGTTTTGCTATTTGATGGAGAGAAATCCTCATAACTTGGTATGTGGTATATAGTACTTAGCATATGGCATATAGCACGTAACATATGCATGATTTGGTTTAGTTCATGTTGGACACTCTTATGATGATCTTGTAGCATGTGCATGCTTGAATCATAGTAAGAATAAATGTTTGATATATTTGATGCATTAGCACATCTGCTTTAATTCTTTACTCTATTTTGATTCATCTTATTTTCTGCTAAAAAAGTCTTTTACCTCTTTTATGTGGCATAAACTACATACCCTTTCGCTGAACCCATCAAACTTACCCTAATTTGATACTACTTTACAAATGGAGACATAGAGAACAGGGACTACTAAGAATCGTTGGAGAGATGATGATGTGGGAGGTTAAATGGGCACCTAAGATCAAAGACATCTATTTTGGCTTACTCTTTTATAGGGTATTGGATTTGAAATATTTATTCATTTCAATTTGGATTTGTATTATTGGTCATTTGAGGCCTTATTATGGATATAGAATTTGCTACACTTACTTTGGATTACGAATGTTTTTATTATTCCGCTATGATATGTTTGGTGTAAATGCACTTAAATGGATGTAAAAAGGAAAAAAAATGATCATTTTACATGGTAAGTGATGTGACTAGGTAAAAGAGTTGATGACACACTTCAAGTTCATTGGTCTTTTCGCTATGAGAAATGGGTTCGGGGTGGGTTATCCTATGTCACAGATTCTGACTCGACCCACTACATGGCCCACAGATTCGGGTTGTGACAAAATCCGTTTTGCCTTTTTGTTTTTAGTTTTTATGTTCATGTTGTTGATATGGAGGGTCCACCATTAAGCAATTGTTCGAGAGATCAAATGGTGGGGACTTTCATTTGTGGTTGCTAAGAAATGTTATGGCGGTGTTGCAGGTAAGATCAAAGACGGTAGTAATGGGGACATAGCCACTGATTTTTATCATCATTACAAGGTACAGTTACGATTAAGGGTGGCAACAAGCCGAGCTTTTCCCAGCTCAGCTCAGGCTCAGCTTCAGCTCATAAAAATAGGCAGGTCTCTGGCTTGGCTTGGCTTGCCAATGAAAAAAAAAGGGCCCAACAGCCTAATTACCCATTAATTCAATTGGCCTTTTTGAACATTATATATATATAATTAACCAAAGCGAGCTTGAGCAATCTGAGCTTAGTGAAGCTCGGCTCAGGCCTTTGCTCAGGCTCGTTTAGAAGACAAATGCAAATCCAGGCTTTGGCTCGGCTCATGATGAGGATGAGCCAAGCTCCAACTCAGCTCGGCTCGTTGCCACCCCTACTTACAATCTTACGTGGGTACTCTTCTACACATATGGGGCCCAGCCTAATCTATTAGACGCTAAGAATAGGAATCTCTTGGGTCCATGCCTAGCGCAACATATTTTATTAGATCAGACGATAGTGATGAAGACTTCCTTATTTATTTAATTTTGAATGAATTTTGTATGGCAGGAAGATGTGGGTATAATGAAGGAAATAGGGATGGACGCTTACAGATTCTCAATCTCCTGGTCAAGGGTATTACCTAGTAAGATTAGGAATTTTTTTTTCTTTTTTTTGCTTTTTTGGAATTTTGTATTTTTGCCCTCCTCGGTATTTAACAATAGATTTTTTAAATCTAATAAATTAAACAAGTTTTCATACTGAACTTAGTTATATCAAGACAAGATGGGTTACATTTATATCATTTAATTAATATATGAAGAGAATGGGATGTATTAAAATAAAATCAATGATTTCGTAAGTTAGAAATATAAGGAAATAGAATGCTTATCTGTGTTGACACAGACCTCTGTAGGCATGTCATTGATTGACACATGATCTATTTTTTGAATTTGGTATTTCTTTTTGGCTACCTACTTTTTCACCTGAACACTTTTACCCCCAACACAACACATGTCAGCTTATAATTCACCATAGCCACTACAGAGACATTTTCATCACAAAACATTTGTTGGGTATTGATATTATACTGAACCAATTATTTATGAATGGTCTATCAACAAAAAAAAAAAAAAAAAAATCATTTATTAATGAAAAATGATTGTCTGTGATGAAAAACCTCTGTAAGCATGCCACAGATTGATAAATGATGTGTTTTTGAATTTGGTCTCTCTTTTTTGACACCTACTTTTTCAACTGAGCACATTATAAGAAAAGAAAATAAATTTTCTTTGGCGATGAGTGTTGATATGAGAGCCGGGTCATGCATGGATGATGAGTTCGGGCTGTCAATGATCCAAGCTAGCTTGGATTGGCTCGGAGGTTGGCTCGTCATGATTTGAGCCTGAATCGAACTGCACTAGGTTCAGCTTGGGTCATTGACACCCCTAAGTCCCACCTAAACATCTTGGCTAACATAAGAACAATTGTCTTGATCATTTCTTAATTAATTCTTCGTATTAATTAGAGATTTCAAAGGTAGGCCCATTGAATGATACAATATAAACCCCATAAGAGGCATTGACGTTTTCTTAAATGGGCCCATCACTAAGATATCGTGGGCTTCAATGATACGTTTAATGAAAAAGCTGGGCCTAGGGTTAGATATTGTTTTTGGTAGAAGCCCGTGTTAGATTGGATTCTAATTTCATCCTGAATATTTCAATATCTCAGATGGAACTCTAAGTGGGGGAGTGAACAAGGAAGGCATCAATTATTACAACAGCTTAATCAATGAGCTTTTGTCAAAGGGTCATTACTCTCTCTCTCTCTCTCTCTCTCTCTCTCTCATACACACACTATTGTTTGCTATCATGGGCAGGTATCCAGCCCTTTGTAACTCTGTTTCACGAGGATCTTCCACAAGCCCTGGAAGATGATTATGGTGGTTTCTTAAGTCCCCATATAATGTAATTATCATAAAGCCTATCCTTTCATTCTTAGCGGGGCCAAATTGGTCTCACCTGATCAAACTTTTGATGGTGCTGATTTAATGTACAGTGATGACTTCCAAGACTATACCCAGCTTTGTTATCAAGAGTTTGGCGATCGAGTGAAGCACTGGATAACCTTAAATGAGCCATGGTCCTTCTGCGATGGAGGCTATACCTTTGGCAACCAAGCACCGGGCCGATGTTCTAAATGGCTGGGGAATTGCAGTAGTGGG
Source organism: Platanus orientalis (assembly GCA_025762735.1). Lineage (NCBI taxonomy): Eukaryota > Viridiplantae > Streptophyta > Magnoliopsida > Proteales > Platanaceae > Platanus > Platanus orientalis. The sequence continues at coordinate 13,183 of JAOXJP010275486.1, forward strand.
AACTCCGCGACCGAGCCGTATGTGGTAGCCCACCACCAGCTTCTTGCTCATGCTTCTGCCGTGAAATTATACAAGGAGAAGTATCAGGTTACTAAGAACTGTTCTTGCAACATGATTTTATGCATATACTAATACGCCATGATTCATTGTAGATATTATCTTTTTTGTCTGATCAGTGTGGGTGCTAAGGGCTGGGTTTGGATTGACCAGCCTAAGCTTTCCTAAACGTAATGCTATGGGCCTGAAAATGAAGCTCCAATTGGGCTCATTGGCAGATATATGGCTAGAATCAAACCTAGAGCTTTTACAAGCCTGGGCCTCGCCCAAGCCCACACTTTTTATTAATTTCAAGCCAGGTCATAGGTATAAATGACTACACTCTGTTGCTGTGACAACAGAAAACCTTGGCCTTTCTATTTTTATTCTTTTTTTAATATTTTAATAATCACATCACTTTTTTTTTTTTTTTTTTGAAGGATTGTCTATGTTGACACAGACTTCTCTAGATGTGCCACTGATTGACACATGATGTGTTTTTGAAATTGGTCTCTTTTTGGACACCTACTTTTTCATCTGAACAGTTTTTGGACGTTTTTACCCCCCAACACCATGTACTACAGACACTTTTTCATCACAGAACATTTTTTTTTTTTTTTGGTGTGTGTGTGTGTGTGTCTTTCCCCCCTTTCTCAACTTGTGAATAGGGCTGTTGGGCCTGCCTAGTTATCTCTAACATTAATCAGTTATTTGATATTTGGCCGGCCCAGCCCATGAGAGGACAAACGGAGCCCGAACCTAGTCCACCTGACGCATGTGCATGCTTATTGAACACCTTGCACTATGTAATCCTTTTCTGGACCCACTGATCGACTGGCTCAATTATTCATTTGCATTCTAAGAATTGTGCTTTGACAGGGTCAAAATTGTAGAATCTGAGTTTAATCTTGCATGCCATGTCATTAGAACTACATTTTAGGGTTATTGATCTGTTGGGATGAAAAGCATGTGAATGTGTGCAGGCGTCTCAAAAGGGCAAGATAGGAATTACACTAGTGGCAAGCTGGATGGTGCCTGTCTCCAAAGATAAGGCTAACATTGCTGCTGCCCAACGAGCAATTGATTTCATGTTTGGATGGTAAAAATTAATTGTTGTATGTGTAGGTTAAGCCAGTTGCACAATGATAATTAAGCAATAGGATAAAAAAGAGAGAAGGTTTACATTTACTAATTCCTTGTTTTAATAGGTTTATTCACCCTTTAACCTACGGCCGCTATCCGCACAGCATGCGATCTCTCGTCGGAAATAGATTACCAAAATTCTCCAAAGACCAATCTATGATGGTAAAGGGGTCATTCGATTTCCTGGGGCTAAATTATTATACTGCTAGGTATGCAGCTGATGCTTCCTCTACTGATAGTCTTTACAAGAGCTACTCCACGGATTCTCAAACTAATCTCACTAGTAAGCTCAAAATGCAACCCTAATATGGTTAATTATGTATGCTATATTATTATTTACGACCCACATTTTCTTTTTAACAGCGGTGCGACATGGTATCCCCATTGGTCCAAAGGTAAGATTTACAAAAACTAAAATATTAACCTTTTATTTTATTACGAAACAATCCATATTATGAGATTAAAATGTGTTTTGATTGAATTCTAGGATTACCCAATTAGTAAATTTTGTTAATAAATAGTTAAAATGAATAAATGGAATAGTTATTCATAATCATGGCATCGTGTTCTTCAATCATCCGATGATGTTCACGATGATCACGGTCCTTATGAAGGTGTAATAACACATACACAAACATTGTTTGTATTTACAGTCTGGGTCAGATTGGCTCTACGTATACCCGCAAGGAATATGGGAACTCCTGGATTATACAAAGCAAAGATATAATAATCCTGTGATTTATATAACTGAGAATGGTGAGATAACTGACTAGCTGCTCTCATTTTACGCCAAGCATGATACCTTAGATGAGTACAACAAAGCATTTCTTCTTCTTCTTCTTCTTTTAGGGATATCTGAGATTAATAACAGTACACAGACGCTGGAAGAGGCCCTCACTGATAACATGAGAATAGACTATCATTATCGTCACCTTTCATTCCTCCACAGAGCCATCAAGTGAGTATTTCGCCAACTTCACACTCTACAAACTTTCTCAACCTTTAAGTGTTAAGAGTTTAATGTAAGAATTTGGAAATGTTTTGTAGGGAGGGTGTGGACGTGAGAGGATACTTTGCATGGTCGTTGTTGGACAACTTTGAGTGGGCTGATGGTTACACAGTTCGTTTCGGCATTAACTATGTGGATTTCAAAAATGGGTTGAAGAGATACCCAAAGCACTCGGCCAGTTGGTTCAAAAAGTTCCTTCAAAGATAAAGTGAAGAGATACTGAAAACGAAAACTACAGTTGATCTATATTATCTATTAATCTCACCAAATAAGGGCACATCAAAACAATAAACAAAGGATATAGAAGACAATCACTCCTTCCACTGTCTATCTTCACAATAAAGTCTTATTCTTATGTAGACCAACTTGTTCTAAAATTTGTGCCGTGTGAAATCAATAAACAAAGGATCATCTCTCTTTTGAATTTTGTTTTCTTCTGATTAATAATGTCTGTTATTATTGTGAACAATTGTTCTAATCAAACGAAAAAATTATTCTTTTTCTTCTTCTGCTACTACTTAAAGTGAATCGTTTATCAAATAGATCAAAATGAATGGTAGACCACCTCTCAAATGGATCGAATGTTATAAAGGTTACCTGTTTATGTGTTGGCACCATGTGGAAAAATCTCCTATGGATGTAGGGCATGTGGATTTTGGCTAACTTTTAACCCATCCATGAAAATGGAGATATGAGACGTGTTTCCAACAAAGATGCAGAGCTGGAGAGTTTGTTTTGCCGAGGTACGTGTTATGATGTTTAGCATGCAACGAATGTGGGTCATCACTTATGCAAAATAGATGAAGCATAGCCACAACGTACTCCATGATGAACATTTAATGTCATGATGAAGAATGGAGGAAGTGGCTATGATGGCAAGAAAAAGTAGAAAGTGGAAAGTAACTACCTTACAATATGGGGAAGATGTTACAACTAATTAGCTCTATATAAATATATGAGAGAAAAAAGAAGTAAAAATCCTCAACATCATCATCAAATTTAGTTTATCTTAGGAGTAGGACTAGGAATAGGAATAAGTCTATCTTAAGAGTATAAGTAACATAAGATAGTTTATAACTTGGTTTGAGAGGATTGAATTTGATTCATTCTTTGATTTCTATTACTGACTTGCTTGCTATCAAAGAAGACAACTCAGATAAAGTAATACCCCCTCTGAATTGAGCAAGATACTTGTACTGTGCTGCCGATTCTTATATCAATAAAGATTCTATCTTATTTGTCATCTCTTCCCTTCGAGGTTTGTGAAAATCCTCTTTGTTGAGGCATGTACCAAACCTATTCAGTTTACTCGGGTTCCCTAAACCTGGGTCAAGGTGTGAAAAAAGAAATTTTTTCTAACATAAAAATTGACAACCACAGTGGGAGTCCATTTCGAAGGGGAAGAAGTTTTAGCACCCTTGAGAATAGAAATGCTCCCATTCATGAAGAAACCTGGTATAAGACGCCCTAAGAAATTGATGGCAAACTCGATGCCTTAGTTTACAAGATCGATAGACAATTTTAGACCACACTAGGTAGGATGGCCAAGATGATTATTGTAGCCTTTCGGTTGATGCTTAAAGAACTGTGGTTTAAAAGAAGATTAGAGCACAATACCAAAGGATGGTTCAATGAAGAAGAATCCTTTAGCCCTGAGTTGAGACCCCTAGAGGGATTCTGGGGGAGGCAATGTTAGATGACAATTTATCTCAATAATTAGCAAATCAAGACCCTTATGGATAGCCTATATGGAGAGGCTCATCAAAAGTTGGTCGATCATGGAGAGAAAACTCCTCAAGGCTAGAATTAGTTTGATCAAGCCTTAAGTCTACCACACCAAGAGAGACTCGTGAGACACCCACATTTTGGAGAATGTTGACTGACATACTAGATAGGAGAAGTTGAGATTAACCCTTCCCCAATGCAAATAGATAACGATGTGGTCGTGATTGATGGGGTGTCTGACAAAAATTGTAAGGCAACAATCAAGCACAAAGGTTAGTTGGCTATTCAACAGGGAGTGGTCACTACAGTCTTAAAGACAACAAGTGTCGATGTAGTCATAGTTGATTTGACACATGACAATCGAGCGATCTTTCCTTATTTTGATAAGATCGATGAATGTGATTCAAGTGGTCAAAGAGATGGACATCGAGGAAAAAAGGTGCTCAATCAAGACATTGGCGAGTAGAAAGTAAAGGCAAGAGACGTGATACCGGACAATACGACAATGCTCGAGTGAATTACGACGAATAAGGCTGGACAGAGATAGTGCACGGGAATACAAACAAGGCAAGGCAGTATGAAGATCGACGTGGAAGAAAAACCCAAAACTGAGGAGTTTCAAGGATCCAAAGGGCAAGGAAAAGGCCCTACATTCTTGGCTTGATTATATGATGTCGGTGCTAAGAAAAAAAGGAATCAACTTAGAGAAGTCATGTGTCAAGGGGGGACTGTCCTTTGAAATATTCACAACAATGAGGTTTTGTGAAAATGCCCATAGCATGTCGTTCTAAGAACTTATAATGGCTCATCAAAATGACTCGAACCATGTCGATGGCCACATTCTAATAAGGGATGGACTTGACATCCTTAATGCAGTTTGACTTAATTAAGAAAGCTAGTCCTTATTGTTGATGTAAAAAAAAATTTGTAAGTCACAATTTATCAAAATAACCCTACTTGTGAATAGAAGACATGGCTTGCAAATGAATTGGTTCAGTCACAAATTGTTCAGTCTCCAAGGCTCAGTCACAACTAGCGAACTCAAAAATCCAAATTTTCTATATTTTGTATTTAAACACTTAGGGACCACAACTTAGGTGGTTTTAGACTCCTAAAACACCTAAAAGACTAGTGGAATGGTCTAACTAGTGCACAAGTTTCATGTTTCGTTTAGCTTTTCAAAAACTATATTCCTACACAATAAGGATACAAATTGTAGTAGGACTCCAATGTCTCATCAAAATCCATAAACAAGTAATCAAAAAATAGCAACAAAGAATTCCTTTAAGGTTAGGGAGTTTAATTTAAGCCATATATTTCACATCAAGTTGGGATAAATGGTACACAATTAGCCATGTTAGCAAGTCTTCTAAAAGATAAAGAGCTACAAATCAACAATCTCCTTAACTGCAAGAAACAAACAAGGCCACAAATGAGCACAAACTTGAAGTCCTTGATAGTATCTAAGTGTTGTTACCAGCCACTCTATAAATACTCTAACTCTTCAAGTGTGGGGAACTTTCATTCACCTCTCAAGTTCTCTTGCTCTCAAGCTCTTTTGCAATCAACTTCTCCAATAGCCTTCAAGTCACATATGTCCAAAGTGTATCCTCTCTCTTAGGAGGTTGCAAGTCCTTAAACCTCTGCACCATTCAAGGAAGAAAACAAAGGAACACAAGAACTAGAGATTAATTATAACGCCCCCAAACCCGGACTCAGATATGAGATTTTGTAAGCACTTCAGATTCGGATCGTTACTTTATAATCTGATCCCAGTATCAATGATCAAAATTTAATATCCATATTCCTTAAGTGTCTTAGGTTTCAATAGTCTTACATTATCCGAGTTCAATGATAGCGGGAGCAATACAATATCTAAATATCCACAATAATCTAATAATTGATGTTCTAAAATAACAGAAGTGGTTCGCATCCAATGGTATATATAAATCAATAAGTTGCAACAAAAAGTAATTTACTATAAAGATCCAAGGAGAACAACGTATCAATGATCTAAACAACTAATAAAATGGTGTCCTTTCACCCAAATATAATCCAAAAGGAAAATATACAATTCTTCCATAATATTTCCAATGCTAATGATTCAATGTATATCTAATAATAACATCAATGAATGAAAAGAAAGCTGGGAAACACCATAACAAGTCTCTAGAATGAAGGATTGCGATTATAGTTACTTGGAAAAAACAAAATAACTGGGTTAGTCCAAACCTAGAAGCAATTTAACTAACTATAGATAATATAAAACAAGAAACATTAATCCAAGTACTAACAAGTTCAAAAGTTAATACATAACTAAATATAAATCAAAGTAATTAATGTAATCATGCTAGTATAAACTAAACAGTAATCAAATATCAAACTTAAGTCGAAGGTTCAATAAAAATTTATGACTTCATAATTTGGAGTTCAATGTTAAATACCAAATAAAAATCGGTGTCCAAACAAGTAATTTAATACGAAGATCAAAGTCTATAAGTTTAATGACATATGTTAGTTTCAAAAGATCTAATGTTCAATGATTTAAAGTGTTCAAAGTTTTATGTTTTAAAAGGTTTGAAGTACACATGGTTTATGGTGTTTGAAGTTCAATATTCAAAGTGTTTGGAGTTCAATGATTTAAAGTGTTTAAAGTTCAATGTTTGAAAAGTCTAATGTTTAGTTTTCCAAAGGTCCAAAGTAAAGTGTTCATATGCTCTGGTCAACCTCATAAGTAAGGTCCAGATCTGGTGCTAAACTCTACGAGTAG